>JAGFPH010013908.1:0-22545 GCA_018207615.1 Philaenus spumarius | reverse complement strand
GTGTGTGTGTGTGTGTGTGTGTGTGTGGGTGAGGATGTGTGTGTGTAAATAAATTTTTGTCGTACAGTTTCTCAAAAACGAATCAACCGATTGAATTCTACGACATGTCATTCGAAAGGGTGTATCAAAACTTAGATCTGATTAGATTTGAGAGTTAATCCACCGAGCCAATCCGAAGAAATTAAAAAAAATAACCTAATTTTGAAATTTTTATGTTTTTTAAAAATAACTTTAAAGCGTGCGAAAAAATCATAATAAAACCATGTATACATTTTTTGTGCTTAAAAAACTGCGTCGACTGCTTTTTTGAAAATTAAAATCGGACGACGCATTCAAAAGTTATCGTTGTTTAAAAATTCACAAATTTTCGTTTTTTGGTATTTTTTGGTATTTTTTTAACATATCTTCCATATTTCTCAACCAATCAATATAAACCTGTACATTTTCTTTTTGTGCTTTAAAAACTGCGTAGAATGCTTTTTTAAAAATGGAAATCGAACGACGCATTCAAAAGTTATCGTTGTTTAAAAATTCACAAATTTTCGTTTTTTGGTATTTTTTGGTATTTGTTTAACATATCTTCCAGATTTATCAACCAATCAATATAAACCTGTACATTTTCTTTTTGTGCTTTAAAAACTGCGTATAATGCTTTTTTAAAAATGAAAATCGAACGACGCATTCAAAAGTTATCGTTGTTTAAAAATTCACAAATTTTCTTTTTTTGGTATTTTAACAAATAAACTCATTTTTAAGCGTTTAAAATTCAAACTAAGCGGGAAGTTCTAGGGTTGGCCTGCACGGTCAACCAATTTCCAGATTTTTTTAATCTATAACGCAAGTTTTATTGGTTTGTGTGCGTTGAAACATGTGTTGGTTCAGTCTAGGCCTAACTTAAAATATTATTTTGCACTAAACTGGACATCCGAATTCAACTGTTTTATCTGTTATTTTATTCAGTTGGTTGCTAAGGTAATGAATGTAAATACATTCAATAAAGTAAATTACAACATAAACAAACCATGTTATGATAATACAACATGTGCTGTTATAATCAGCTGATCTGTGCTATTCAGTTGATCAGTAAAAACAATGTTAATAGAAAATATTTTAAATTCCATTTTTAAAATATTAAATGGTGGAATAGTAAAATTTTAAGGCAAATGGGCAAATCTAGAGTTAGTTACCTTTCATTTAACACAAACCGCATGTCAATCGGCCCAATACAACTCCAGATATCACTCGAAATAGGCTTACAATTTTACCCCGTGTTAAATTGCCATAAGAGATTTTAATTTCCGTTTTTAGTAAATTTAGTGGGGTAATAGCTGAAATCCAAGCAAAATGGGGCAAAATATACAGACAATTACCTTGAATTTGGCACCAACTGCGTGTATATCGGTCCAGTAAAACTCGAGATCTCACTCGGATTACAAAAAATCTTTTCAAATTAATATATAGATGAGCAACGATTTATATTCATTACAGTTTTCACTTCTGTCGGCAGTCCCGTGACTGGTTTCTGTTATTATTATTATTAGTTTTTGCTCTAGGTTGATGCTATGTTAGCCAGTCATTCTGTCTGGACAAAGCCTTTATATGTAGATAAATATAGTTACAAATTGTACTTTAAAATGTAGATTTAACTTAATTTACATACAATCATTTCCATTGAATACGTAAACCGTTTAAACGACATTTCACGAAATACAATATAATATATGCGACGTAAATAATTACCAACGTTGACAAATTTAACGAAAATCATTGTGATATAATGTCAGTAGCGCGCATGCGTAAAAGTTACGCTTAATTTTTAACACTTTCTATAAAAATGCACAAATCGTTAGTTTAGAGGAAAATAATAGGCTAACAGTTTATACAAGTTCTGGAAGATTAATTCCAAATATGATTAGTATAGTCAGCACCTTGACAAATGGCCTTGAAGATTACCGGCGGTATTTCGTTGCAATTGCATAGTGCACGCGGTGTTGGGAAGGTAAAGGCCATTGCGCGCATAGATTAATGAAATTAAACCAAATAAACGGTACCAGGAACTGGCACATACTTTCTCACAAACATATTTAAATTATTAAACAGATTCACTGCGACTTGTAGGGTGGGGTAGGAGAGGTGATTTTTTGTTAAAGTAGGAGATTAACTAATAAATATTATTATTATTATCTAGAGAGAAAACTATTCGATCGATTTCGAACAAATTTGCAGCAAACACGTCAATTAGGCCTGTATAGATGCACGAAATAAGGTTTTGAAAAACAACCCCGTTTATGGCCAAAAAACCCCCAAAAATCAGTTATTATTATTATTATTAGCTAAACGAGAATTTTTAGAAAGATGCTGTTTTTTGCATATAGTAGGGTACATTAAAGGCTACAAATAAGCCAAATTTTATCAAAATAGTTAGGGCCGTTTTTTCATAAAAAAATAATAACTAATGTTTTGGGAGTTTATTTGCCAAAAAGTTGGTTGTTTTTCAAAAATGTTCAAACCCGTTTTTCGTGCATCTAAACATGCCTACTTGGCATGTTTGGTGCAAATTTGTTTGAAATCGATCGAATAGTTTTCGCTCTAGCTTTGTATACATACAGACATACATACATACAGACATATAGACAGACATTTTGTAAAAAACGCTTTTTTGGACTCAGGGAGCCCCAAAACGGATATTTCCACAAAAATCTCAACATCGATTTTTTTGCGATCACTATACTTTCTCTATAGGCCTACTATAGTATAGTGAGAAAGTAAAATCTGTATATTGTTAAATATTTTGATATTTTTCTTGCAATGAGACCTCAAGGTAAAGTTACTAATTCAATAAGTTAGAAAATACAATATACAGAAATGCATTTCTCATTTCGACGACACATTAAGATCTAACAGTATTACAATTAGTCAAGGGCCGAGCTGCGCAGATTGTTTTCCGTTAGATTTGTTTGCGCAATCTTACGCAACAATAATCCCTTATAACATATTCAATTGTAGCCAGTCGGCAACGGTGGTCAAAATTTGTTTAAACATTTATTTTAATGTTCGACTGGAAAGAAAAGAATGTTTGAGCTGACCGCAGCTCTCCAAGCATTCACGACTAGCATTGAGTTTGTGTGCGTTTAATTCTTCCGCTAGCAAATATAAAGGCAGAAACAAGAGTGGTACAGACGTAACCCTGACTGTAAACGCACTGAAATGCGCATGCGTGACAATGTATGGGAGTATGTGTTATTAAACACAGCTTTCTCTTACACATTCAAAATTAACGTGTATGTTATTTTCCTAGTATTCCTTCGCGAGCAACAAGTTGATGTGATAACCACCAGAGTGCAGGCTAAACAGTCCAGTAGGAGCACAAATTCGGCGCGTACATGCTTCCACAATAAAGCGCATTCTTTCGTCATAAATCATCCAAATTAATTAAAATTATTTTACTTTAAAAGTAATTCAACTCTTCGATGTGGGTGAGCTTTTTACTTTTTACTTTCTCCCCCTATACCAAAGTATATGGAGAAAGTATTGTATTCGTCAAAATTTTCGAGTTTGAGTTTTTGGTGGAAATACCCGTTTTGGGTCCCCCTGAACCTAAAAAAGTGGTTTTCGGAGTGATGTCTGTGTGTCTGTGTGGATGTTATCAGACCTAGATCCTAAACCAGTCGTCCGATTTTGATGAAATTTGGTATGGAGGTACTAATCCACGGTATCTCCAGGCGTTTTTTTTCATTTTTGTGAATTTTTTATTTTTAAGGGTAATTTTCCCATAAAACCCCTTAAAATAACGATTTTGATTAAAATTTTATAGTTTATTAGAGACCTAAAGTATTACAAACTATAAAATTTTTAACAAAATCGTTCGAGCCGTTTTTGAGAAAAGTTGGTTTTTCCGTTATTTTATGTATTTTTATGGGAAAACAGCTTTAATAAAAAATCACCTCTTCTACCCCACCCTACAAGTCACTGTGAATCTGTTTAATAATTTAAATATCCTGGTACCGTTTATTTGATATTTGCATTATTTAATAAGAAAACATCGCAACCGTTCATTTTGAGTTAACTCAAAGATCAAATTAAGTAAAAAACATTTAAACATTTAACATTGCTCTTGGGGGAGTTGAAATTCAAGATGGTGGCTGCGTCTCTCGGGCTTTAATTATGAAATTAGATTTTTAGCTTCGGGGATATAAATTATTTTAGATCTGAAAAACGCAAAATAACCATTTTAGACCATTTGAAAAATTGTAATTTTGGGTGTTGCCAAGGTTCTTAGGTATTCTTTAGATAGCCCTTAACATTGCTTTTATATTGGTTAAAATAATAAAACAAGTTTCAATAAACATAGGTCCGGAATTGCTTAGTTTTCGAATTATCTGACATTTTGTTTTTGTTTACTAAACACTTGAAGTCTTTATAAGTATACACGATATTGACCTCAAATTTGGTGTAAATATCTGTAGCGTAACTTTTTATCTTTGTAAAAAAAAAAAACACAGAACGTTCTTTTGTGTAGTTTAAAAATGACGGTCATTTAAAGTTTTTTTACGTCAAATATTTATAAAACCGCTAAATATAATAACAGCGTACCTGCAATATTGTTGTGTTTACTGTGTTGGTATAGGATGCCGGGTTGAACAAACCAATTATTACACATAACTTAACGATTTTATCCTTCATCCGATTGTGTCTCGACATTTTTTGTTAAAATGTACGGTTTTTGGGTAATTTAGATTTTACATTTTCGAACAGCCGCCATTTTGAAACGCTTATTTCTTTCAGAGAAACTCACGCAAGTAAATTTGTAAGCGTGAGTAAATTGATTCATTTGAGTAACTTTACATGTAGAGGTTGATGTAAAGCAAGCTCTGTGAATTTATGACATTTTAGTATGCAAAAGTTAACTGTTTTAAGTGATATTTGTAGATAAATGTGCAGTTTCAAAAGTGCTATAACACAGTGAGTTTTGTTTTTATTATATGTGTTTATTTAATGGTGATTGTCAAGAAAGACAATAAGTAAATTTCAAGTCAAATTTCAATTAAATTATTCATATTATGCAATGTTGACTTAGGACCAGATAAGGCTGTGTATGCTTTAGTAATACTATATTGACTTGAGTGCCTTGTTTACTTTAATACTATATTGACTTTTGTTGATTGATGTTCAACAATAATAATTTGACATTTCTTTCTATCAAAAATAATATGTTTCATGCAGAAGAATAAGGTTTAATGCACTCATTTTCTTGATTGTTTTTGTTCAGTATTTTTCTGGTTATATAAATTATATAGTTATCTAAGTTTTATTCACATTTTTAAATTTCATGATCATAGCATTAAACAAAAAAATTACTCTTTTTAATTACAACTAAAAATAAACGGTACCAGGAACTGGCACATACTTTCTCACAAATACATTTAAATTACTAAACAGGTTTACTGTGACTTGTAGGGTGGGGTAGGAGAGTTTTTTTATTAAAGTTGGAGATTAACTAATAAGTATTATTATTATTATTATCTAGAGAGAAAACTATTCGATCGATTTCGAAAAAATTTGCACCAAACACGTCAATTAAGTCTTCATAGATGCACGAAAAAGGGTTTTAAACAATTTTGAAAAACAACCCGCTTTATGGCCAAAAAACCCCAAAAACAGTTATTATTATTATTAGCTAAACGAGAATTTTTAGAAAGATGCAGGTTTCTGTATATGGTAGGGCATATTAAAGGCTACAAATAAGCCAAATTTTATCAAAATCGTTAGAGCCGTTTTTTAATAAAAAAATAATAACTGATTTTTTGGGGGTTTTTTGGCCAAAAAGGGGTTTGTTTTTCAAAATGTTTCAAAACCCTTTTTCGTGCATCTATACAGGCGTACTGGCACGTCAATTAGGTCTTTATAGATGTACGTAAAAAGGTTTTGAAAAATTTTGAAAAACAATCCCCTTTATGGCCACAAACCCCCAAAAATCAGTTATTATTATTATTATTAGCTAAACGAGAATTTTTAGAAAGATGCGGTTTTTTGCTTATTTTAGGGTACATTAAAGGCTACAAATAAGCCAAATTTTATCAAAATCGTTAGAGCCGTTTTTTTATAAAAAAATAATAACTGATTTTTTGGGGGTTTTTTGGCCAAAAAGGGGGTTGTTTTTCAAAATTGTTCAAAACCCTTTTTCGTGCATCTATACAGGCGTACTGGACATGTCTGGTGCAAATTTGGTTGAAATCGATCGAATAGTTTTCTCTCTAGCTTTGTATACATACAGACATACAGACATACAGACAGACATTTTGTAAAAACCACTTTTTTGGACTCAGGGGGTCCCAAAACGGATATTTCCACAAAAATCTCAACTTCAATTTTTTTTGCGATCACTATACTTTCTCTATACTATAGTATAGTGAGAAAGTAAAATGGATGACAATAATTGTGGTGTTTGTCCCAATAAAGTAAATGACTGTGATAAGGGAGTTGGTTGTGAAGGACCTTGTGAAAAATGGTTTCACGTTAATTGCATTGACATGACGGAAGAAGAGTATGACATTTTGTGTGCAAGAAATGATTTAAAGTGGTGGTGTCAGAAATGTCTAAATGGCCATAGTAACAGTATTATGTCAGTCACACAGAAAGAAGAGAAGAATACTTTAAGTTCCCTCATGGAAGAAAATAATACACTAAAAAAAGAGAAGTTGAATCTAGAGGGTGTTATCAATAATTTGTCCTTACAGCTAAGTAACTCAATTTGTGAAACCCATGAGTTGCACAGCAGGTTTGTGACTATTCTGAATGATTGCCTTAAAAAGGAAACAACCATACAGTGTCTTAAAGAAAAGATTACTAAGTTGGAAACACAGTCACAACCATTAATGGATGACTTTCAAATGGTGTATAATCGGAGGAAGACCTTCCCAGTACAAATAAGTGCTGCTAGTATCGCTACACAGAATAGATATGATGTATTGTCTGCTGAGGAGGCTATATTTTCAGGTGATAAAGAACCTCAAAGTGCTTATACTCAAACTGATGATGTGCTCTCTGATAAGACTCTTAAACAAAATTTAGATCAGTTAAGGATGCAACCAGTTCCGATTTCAACTCAAACAGGAAGTTGTTCTGAGGAAGTGGAATCATTTGAAAATTTAAAAAAACAGACAAAAGCTAGAGTGTTGTTACTGGCTGATTCACAGGGAAGAGGTGTGGCTGAGCTTTTAAAAACCCGTCTGTCATCTGACTATGAAGTGCAAAGTTATGTTAAACCAGGTGCTGCATTTGTTGGGGTGTCGGAAGAGATTGAAAAAAAATGTGTAAATTTTAATTTTAGTGATTATATTGTAATCTTGGCAGGGTCAAATGATGTAAATTTTGGCAGCCCCTATTGTCAAACCATTAAGCAGGGTCTGAACATGGTTTTGCCTTGCTCACAAAGAACAAATATAATTATTTGTACTATTCCATGCAGTAAAAAACTGTACTCTAGGAGAAAATTGGTAGATAGGGCAAATTCTTTTATCCACTCAAAGATATCTAGATCTGTGGATAGAAATCATAAATCTGTAATGATTTCATTTCTTAATGAAAGGCTTTCAGATCAAAATTTTGGTTACTCAGGGTTTCATCTAAATTTGCAAGGTAAAGAGGTGCTCTGTAAAAGGCTCTCCCAGTTAATTCTTCAAAAATCTATGAAACAATCAAAAACTCTGATTAACAAAAGTAGTTCTGCTCCCAAGGGTAGAGTTTTGCACCAATCTTCAATACTGAATTGGTTAAGTAAAAATAAACAGACAAAATGTGTTCAAGATAGTTTTTTAATGCAATAAAAGACAATGAGTTTTACTCAGCAATTAAAAATACAAATGACTTAAGTTTACAAAAGTGCAGCTTTTTTATACAGAATAATGAGATGTTCTTAAATGATATATGTAGCCAAATAAGGGTAAAAAATCATAAATTGGAATTTTTCTTACATTATAATATTCAGGGTATAAATTTTGATAAAATTTTAGAACTCCAAATGTTCTTACATGGCAGTTTGCACGGGCTAAGGGTAATTTCTTTTTGTGAGCATTGGTTGACCAATGATTCTATAAACCTCTTAAAGTGTATAAAAAGTTTTAATGTTGCCGATGCATTTATAAGGGAAAAGAAAACAAGGGGTGGATCATGCATTCTGGTCCATGAATCTTATAAGTTTAAACAGAGAAATGACTTATCTGTGTTGAACGAGGAATTAATATTTGAAGGTTCTTTTACAGAAATACTAGATTTAAATTTACTAGTCATTTCTGTTTATACAATCCCTGTTTATAATATTACTAATTTATTCTTGGATAAATTGGAACAATTAATGACACTCCTAAAAAAGGAACGTAAGGGTAAATTTATAATTATTAATGCTGATTTTAATATTGATATTTCAAGGAATACTTATTTCTCTTCCAAATTAAACGAGATTATGGCGTGCAATGGTTTTAGTCTAAATTTCAATGAACCTACCCGAATAAGTATGAGAGCAAAAACATGCATCGACAATATTGCAACTAGCAGAAACTATTATGTTAGTGTTAAAAGAAGCTTGGAGCTTGGCTTGTCGGATCACCAGGCACTACTTGTCGATTTACCAGTTAAGGGCAAAGTTTTGTCAAATACCCCTGGTGTTGCTACTAGAAAAAGAATTTTTAATGAGGCAAATATAAAGGAATTTGTGTGTGCCATGACATCTAGTTTTGATTTTCATTTTGATAGTTCATTTGATGTTAATATAAATTATAATAGCTTTCTAAGACATTTTTTACTTGTCTTTAATCAAAGTTTCCCTTTAAAAGCAACAACCAAAAGCTTAGGAAACATTAAAGTTAACATAAAATTAAATTGGTTAACAGCTGGTATTAAGATTTCCAGCAAAAGAAAACGGTACCTTCATCATGCAGCTAAATTAAATAAAGACCTACATTTTTTACAATATGTAAGAAAGTACAAGAAAATTTTTAATAACGTAGTAAAAAGAGCTAAATAAATTGCAAATTGTAAATTCATTGAAGAGTCTAAAGACAAATGTAGGGCTTCTTGGAGCATTGTTAAAAACGAAATTGGTCAAACTCGATGTAAGCTAAGTAGAAATACAATTGAGGATTGTAACTTAACCAATCCATTAATCAGTGAAAGCTCCAAAATAGTAGCAAACAGATTTAATAATTATTTTGCAAACATTGCTTCAAATTTGAGTCTGCCTAAGGTCGGTGGCAATAACCTGAAAAATGGTTGTAAGGATAGATTTGTAAATTCCATTTTCACTTTTGAGCCTGTAAATGAGATGGAAATCTGTAAGACAATTAATTCATTAAAAAATAAAAAAGCTGTTAGATGGGATGAAATACCAATTTCAATTCTAAAAGCGTCTGCAAAGTTAATATCTGGTCCACTGACTGACATAATTAACCAAAGTTTAGAAATGGGGATTTTCCCTGATAGTCTGAAGTTTGCTGAGATTACTCCTGTTTACAAGAAAGGTGATAAAGGATCAATAAGTAATTACCGCCCAATATCAGTTTTACCAAATTTCTCAAAGGTTTTTGAAAAAGTTCTAAATTCTAGGCTCTACAATCATATAAATGATAAAAAATTAATATGTCCTTCCCAATTTGGGTTTAGAAGAGGATTGAGTACTGGGGATGCCCTTATTCACTTTGTAAATGAAGTTGCAGCGGCCTTGGATGGGTCACAGAGTACAGCTGGTGTTTTCTGTGATCTATCTAAGGCTTTTGATTGTGTTGATTATTCTATTCTGTTGGGGAAATTGCAGGGATATGGAATTAAAGGTAGATGTTTGTTGTTGATTAAGTCGTATTTGCAGAACCGTGTGCAGAGAACAGCTGTCTACAGGAAAAATGAAAGATTCATATCTGATTGGAATTCAGTGTCATATGGTGTACCACAGGGATCCATACTAGGCCCTTTATTATTCCTCATTTATATAAATGATATTTCTTATAATACAAATTTGAAATTGATATTATTTGCAGATGATACAACTGCAGTAATTAAAGAAAACTGCATTAAAAATTTATCTGGTACAGTGATTCGGTCTCTAAACGAAATTAAATTGTGGTTTGGTGAAAATGGACTTTTGCTAAATCTTGAAAAAACAAACATAATTGAATTTAAGACAAAAGAGAATTTTACAAAAAATGATAATATTCCAAATAGTGTAAAATCTCACAAATTTCTAGGAGTGTATATAGATGATTGTCTAAATTGGAAGACTCATCTTGATTATCTGAAGGGCAAACTTAGACAAATAACCTATGCTTTCTATATTTTAAAAAGGTGTGTTCCAACGTTGACCTGTAAGACGGTTTATCATGCATATGTAGAATCCGTGTTGAGGTATGGCATAGTCATGTGGGGAAATGCAGTGGGTGTTGACAAGGTTTTTTTGCTCCAAAAAAAAATTTTACGGACGATGACTAATCTGCGTCAAAGAACTAGTTGTAGGCCAGTTTTTAAAAATTTAAAAATGTTTACTTTATCTGGACTGTATATATATGAAGTTTTAGTCTGGGTCCACTCAAACAGAAAAATGTTGGATGAAAATTGCTTTAAACATAATTACTGCACCAGAAACAAAGAAAATTACAGATTTCCATCCCATCGTTTGAAATTGTTTGAAAATACCCCACATTACATGGGTCTAAAATTGTACAATGTATTACCAAATAGGTACAAATATTTAAATGAAATGCAGTTTAAGGGTGAAATAAGAACAGAGATTGTAAACAAAGCTTATTATAATGTAGATGAATATTTTGCATGTCCACTTTAAAAAAAGAGTAGTTTTTAATAATTTTAATGTGAAATTTGTTTTATATTTTAAGAATGACAATGCGCCTATTTCTGTAAGAAATGTTTTTTTGTGCAATAAATCAAATAAATTTTTGATTTAAATAAAAGCAATACTCTATCACAAGGCCGTAGCCAAGGAGGGGGTTAGGGGTCAACCCCCCCCCCCCCCCAAACCCGAAAAAAAGTTGTAAAAATGAATACTAGGTTTAAAAAGTGAAAATTAAATTATAAAATAGACATCACAACAGAGGATCCAGCAACATATTTTACATCATTGTGCATTGCATGTATACTGATATTTAGATTTGCTTGATTAAACTACAACGTACAATACACATGGATACAGTAGGTTACAGCCTTACTCTCTTGTGAGCTTTATCTGATCTATTAAATAAGAAAACCATGAAGGTTCAACAAAAATACTTTACTCTAACAAACCACGCAATGCTCTGTGTATTGAAAAATCTCTCAATACGGGGGTTGGCGTGTGAAGCACGCAATGCATTGCGTATTGAAAATACTCCCACTACGGGGTTTGGCGTACGAAGCACGGAAAGCTCTGTGTATTGAAAATTCTCCCAATAGGGGGGTTGGCGTGCAATGCACTGTGCATCGGCCGCTTCTCATAGTGTTCAGTGTCAAGCACACGACATGTGCGTCCTTAGCAGTGAACGTGTTAAAAGGGTATAAATACAAATCCCCGGTCCTGATCTGACCCCCCCCCCCCTCTTAGTTTTCCTGGCTATTGCCTTGCTCTACCACAATGTTATTGTCAAATTTGACGATTCTCATTTTTACAAGCGGAGAGAACTTCATTGTATTAAACATATTTTTCGTCATAATGCTGCTTCAAAAACAACTATTTCAATACATGGATTGAGATGCTAACCAAAAAACGGTCAACTCGGGTCGAGGACATCAGCTGTTACTTTTCATTTCTATAACTGTTAACTGAACGAACTATATAACAAGCGATAAAAACAATTGATACATTCTACTGAAAATAACGGATAAAACAGCTGTTACAATCGATTTTAGTTGTTGCACTTTTAATTTTATTTTAGTTCGGAAAATACAAGTGACGTGGAAAGTAAAGATGTATTTCAAAAAGCACAACAAATACAAGACTTATTACCAAGGCCGTAGCCGGGAAAACTTTTCGAGGGGGGAGCGGCCGACGCACAGTGCATTGCGTGCTTCGCACGCCAACCCCCGTATTGGTAGTATTTTCAATACACAGAGCATTGCGTGCTTTGCACGCCAATTTTAAGCCTATGTACTGAGGACGCACACGTGCGTCCGCTTTAAAATATTAGTGATTAGTACGTAGAAAGGTTCAAAAATAAAAAAATAAAGACATTTCTACGCATTTGGGTTATAAATATAAAAAACGAAAGGTCAGCTCCTAGCGTAGGAAATACGAAATTTGCGTAGCAGTGAACGTGTTAAACACCAATTTCCTTGCTTATTTTTAAAGTTTTGATATAGTTACCCATGTAAAATATTGTAGGATGTAAGGATGTAGATCAGATCAAGCTCACAAGAGCGTAAGGCTGTAACCTACTGCATCCATGTGTATTGTACGTTGTGGTTTAATCAAGCAAATCTAAATATCAGTATGCATGCAATGCACAATGATGTAAAATATGTTGTTGGGTCCTCTGTTGTGTTGTCTATTTTATAATTTAACTTGGACTTTTTAAACCTAGTATTAATTTCTACTGCTAAATTTCGGGGGGAGGGGTGACCAATAAAACAATTTCCCCCCCCCTGACTACGGCCTTGCTTATTACCAACTAAATCTCGAAAACTGTACGAGGAAGAATATAAGAATTTTAGTGACTATTTAGTGAAATTTTATGGCAATCGATAGTCGCAAGTATTCTACAAAGTGTACTTAAAAGTTAAGTATTCATTGTATTCGATCTGGCAATCATTAGAGGTTAGAGTTAGTTAGTGTACTGCTGACAATAACAGATGTTATATCTATAAACTTGTGCAACAGCTGTTTGTTTAGAATAGCAGGAACAAAATGGAAGCTATCTTTTGAAGGTAAATAGGTTATAACATTTAAGTTTTTTTTTTTTTAATAGTTATTTTTATATTATTTGCAGTATGACGAAAAATATAGATCATCACCAGGACCACAAGTGGTTTTTCAATTTTTAAACTTGATCACGTACCGTAAAGCTTCACTTTTTACCCTAGTGATGGAATACACTAAAACCTCGTTTATCCGGAAAAATTTTTGAACAAAAAATGTTTTTAATATTGCAAACACAACATTACATGTTTTTAATTTTGTCACAACATTACATTCGAATCCAAGAGTGTGTTTATATACTTTTTGAAAAACTACAGCATCTAATGAACATAAAAACAACAAAAAATATACTCGATATTTATCAAAAATGTAAGCGCAATTACATACGTTTATTGACTGTAATAATAACAGTGGTCAGCTGTTTCCTATAAAGAGGTAAAATTCTGTTTGTATGTAGGGGGTAATCTCTGGAACTACTGAACCAATTGAAAAAATAGTTTTACTAATAAAACGCAACACTATCCCTGAGTAACATAGGCTGGAATTCATTCCGATAAAAACATTTTTTATTTCAATACTTGTAAATTTAGTCGGAACAAATTCACGGGATCAAGTGGACGTTAAACCCACACCGTCTAACATCTGTAATACCAATAAATAAGCAACATTTTGAAAAACTAAATAACGACAGTTGAAAGACGAAACTTATATCATTCAAAGTTGTGCACAAAAACAAAAATTACGTGTGTGTGTTGCCGTTAAGGCAGGTAAAATAAATTGAACATAATTTTAGGTTAGGCCTAGATTACCATTGCAACCAATCGAATAAAACAACAGATAAAACAGTTGATTCGGATGTCCAGCTTAGTACAAAATAATATTTTGCGTTAGGCCTAGACTGAACCAACACATGTTTCAACACACACAAACCAATAAAAACTTGCGTTATGGAATTTAAATATAAGAAAAAACTATGTTACATCCTAATTAAAAATAAATAAGGGATATTATAATTTAATAGTATGCCTATTTATTGATGATAGTGAGAGACCAATTTTAACAGCTGATTTCAAAATATGCAACAATTATTTGTATTTCTAACTTTTTGGTTAGGTTTTTGATTAAGTGTAGACCTTGTTCTATTAATCTTTATTATAACTGCTGTTATAAAATATACGAAATAATTTGATTTCAACATTTAACATTATTTACCATCTTAGTGTTGGATCCTTCTATACATTTAATCATGTTATGTTTTCCTTATAATAAAGGTGTAGGATTAATAATAACCCGAAAACTAAGATGGTAAATAATGTTAAATGTTTAAATCAAATTATTTCGTATATTTTATAACCGTACTTATAATAAAGGTTGAAAGAACCATCAAGGCTCAGGTCTTCACTTCAATAAAAACTTAACCTAAAATTTAGAAATAAAAATAATTGCTTCAAAGTTTGAAATCAGCTGTTAATATAAATATTGGAGCAAACAGATATTATATCTGTTATTTTATTCAATTTGTTGTTATGGTAATAAATGTAAATACATGTGTTGGTTCACCAGTCTAGGCCTAACTAATATTTTCCCCGACTAAATTTACAAAATATATTGAAATAAAAAATGTTTTTTATCTAAATGAAATCCAGCCTATGTTACTAAGGGATAGTGTAACTTTTTATTAGTAAAACTATTTTTTCAATCGGTTCAATAGTTCCAGAGATTACCCCCTACATACAAACAAATAATGGTTACCTCTTTATAATATTAGTATAGACTAAGTCGCCATTCTTATATGGATGGGCACCGATTCATATCATGCGGCCCGATACTGCCTTGGGATTAAAATCTTCAAATTGAAATAATTCGACCACGCAGCTGAACCGCTGACGTGAGTTGAGCAAATTTCAAAAATTAAGTTTACAGGCCTATGTTTTAGGCTTTCAACCAACAATTTGGGAAATAGGTCTATTCACGACGGTGCTGAATAGCTGCAAAATGGTTCGCACGTCATTTCGAATATTGGGAGTATCTTCAATACACAAAGCATTGCGTGCTTCGCACGCCATTCCGCATATCGGGGGTATCTTCAACACACAAAACATTGCGCCAACCCCACGGCAGAATCCACCACATGGCTTTGAACCGGTTACTTCTATGGTATTTTACGTTTTGATCGATTTTCGGGGAACCAAGCGAGCTATAAGGTCACGTAAAAAATAAAAATGTGCAAAATAACATCCTACATTTAAATTTGTAGAAAAAACTCAAAAACAAATTCATTCTCGTTGGAAAAAGCTCAAGAAATAGTTACTTCCTGTTAAAAAACGTGCTTCCGATTGTTGGATTTTTTTGGCTAATGAACTTGTCCGAGCGACGTAGACAACCAACATGTGTACCAAATTTGAACCAAATCGGACTTAAAATGCGGCCGTTAGAATGCGAACAAATATATACATATATGTATTTATACATGTATATATGTGATTTTTAAAGACACCCCAAAACGTGTTCTGGGAACCATGATCGGTGCTCATTTGCTACTCCCAACCTTGGGTCTTACCATAAGGGCCACTGCAATAGCTCATTTTTCCTATGGAACTTCGCTAACTAGGTTGTCATTGCGTCCTTTCTTCAGCATGATACATTTAATCAGTAGTGCTTTCATTGTTGAAGCGAAGGATTCGGGTTGCGCAACTAATTATCCGTATAGCCTAAACTAAACCAATCGTCGCCTTGAAGATCCCGGCTGTATGCTTCTACATGCAATTACCCTGTCCAAGCGACGTTCCGTTCTGTATCAGCGATTTGACAAGGTAAAAACAACAGTTCCTGGCGCTCTGCACCGTCATAGTCGGTCATAGTGTATGGTGCGGTGCATCGCAAGATGGATCTGTGTCTTGGTACTCCTTGAGAAACCGTAAGCGTAATCTATACTAATTATAATTATAAAGAGGTAAAATTTGTGTGTTTGTATATCTGGAACTACTAAACCGATTGAAACATTTTTTTAAACAAAAAGCTACATTATCCTGAACAACATAGGCTAGAATACATTTTGATAAAAACATTTGTATTTCAATATTTGTAAATTTAGTCGGAAAACATTTTAGGTTAGGCCTAGACTGATGAACCAACATATATTTCTTGAACATGCTTGGACATTCATTAACATAGCAACCAATTGAATGATATAACAGATAAAACAGCTGTTTGCTCTAATATTTCCATTAATAGCTCTCTGATTTCTAAATTTGAAAGAATTATTTGTATTTCTAACTAAACCTAAGCCTTCTGGTTCTTTTAACCATTATTATAACTGCTGTCATAAAATATACGAAATAATTTGAAAATTTAACATTATTTACCATCTTAGCTTTGGGGTTTTTAGTAATCCTACACTTTTGTTATAAAAAAAAAAAAACATAACATGATTATGTGCATAGAAAGTTCCAACAGGATTGGCGTGCGGAGCACGCAGGGATTTCTCCTAGTCTATACTAATATTATAAAAAGGTAAAGTTGGTTTTTTGTTTGTTTGTAAGTAGGGGGTTATCTCTGGAACTACTGAACCGATTGAAAAAAAGACTTACTAATAAAAAGCTACACTATCCCTGAGTAACATAGAGTAGGTAGGTATAATTAATTAATTTCGATAAAAACATTTTTTATTTCAATATTTGTAAATTTAGTCGGAAAAGTTCTTAGATTAGGCCTAGATTGATAAACCAACACATGTATTTACATTCATTACCATAGCAACCAATTGAACAGATAACAGCTGTTTGTTCTAATATTTTCCATTAATACCTGAAATCAAAATTTGAAGCAATTATTTGTTTTTCTAACTTTTAGGTTAGGTTTTTATTTTAGACCTGAGCCTTGCTGGTTCTTTTAACCTTTGTTATAATTGCTGTTATAAAATATACGAAATAATTTGATTTGAACATTTAACATTATTTAGGCTACCATCTCAGATTTGGGGTTATTAATCCAACACCTTTATTATAAAGAAAACATAACATGATTATGTGTATGGAAGTTTCCAACGGGGTTGGCGTGCGGAGCTCGCAGGGGTTTCCCCTAGTCATCAATATATTCGTTTATATAAACTTAAAGAAGAGGTACCTATACGTTTAACTTCGGAAAAATTCGTACATCTTCGTATAACATGTAAACATATTCCATTATTAAAAGGGTTTAAGGCAGGGATGTCTACTTAGTCCGTTATTGTTTTCACTTTTTATAAATGATATTGAGGAAATTTTGGGAGGTGGTTGTGTTTTTGGGGAACGTCGCGTACGAGTTTTAATGTATGCCGACGACATTGTGTTGGTGGCTCCTACATCGGTAACCTTACAACAGATGATTGATAATTTGCAGGTATATTGCGAAACGTGGAACTTAAATGTTAATTTAAATAAGTCGAAAATAATGGTCTTCAGAAAAGGAGGTAGGTTGGGGGTGAAGGATAAATGGTTTTATAAAGGATGTGAAATTGAATGCGTCAATAATTATAAGTATTTAGGAGTAACTTTGACTCCAACACTCTCTTTGCAGACGCATCTCTCCCGGAAATTGACGGCTGCTAAAGCGACAGTTTGCGGAACGTGGAGTAGCTTAATGGTGAACAAACGTATTCCTTTGAAAGCGAAATGGTCGTGCTTTAACGCGGTACAGAGAGCGATCATTTGTTACGCAGCTCAAGTATGGGGCTATAGACAATATGAACGCGTGGAGCAGCTTTTAAAGTTCTTTGTCAAACGTCTTTTTCAGTTGCCCGAAAATACACCCAATTATGTTTTGTATTTGGAGTTCAATTTGGATAGGTTGTTTTGTTTTACTTTGAGCCTGCATATAAAGTATATTTTAAAAGTATTAAAGTTGCCTTGCGATAGGCTGCCTAATTTGTTTGCTAGGGAAATAATAAACGCCAATTTGTTTTGGTATAAAGAATGGAACATAATGGCGAATACGTACTCTGTATCTTTTACCCAGGGTCTCAATGGGACAAAAGAATGGAAATGTCAAATGTTTGGATTAGTGGAAGCGATAAGACTTCGACATAAACAAGAAAATATTCAGGCTCGTGCTAGGTCTACGTCTCATACTATTTACAAATCTTTAAATATAAATAACAACTCTTATCTAGATAATGATGTTTGGATAGTACGTAATGTAATTAAATGTAGAGCAGAACTGCTGTATTTGAACGGCAGGCCTTGGGTGGAGGGGATAAATCACAACTGTTCGCTCTGTAATTTGAAAGCTAAAGAAGACAGTTTCCATTTTTTAGCGATTTGTCCGATCTTGGGAACAATTAGGAAACGGTATTTTGGGAAATTAGAGTTGAGTTGGGAGGAGTTACTTAACCAGCTAAACGGGGAAAATTGGAAGTATCTTGCTCTTTACGTGCAACAGGCTTGGCAATATAGATGGGAATTAATCCGCGAATTTAATTATTAACGTTATGTATTTATATGTGTATTTGTTTTCATGTCTTTGTTTCTCCCCCTCAATCATTTGTTTATATTATTTATGTTGTTGTATGTCTTTATCTTAAAAATGTAGTAGACATAAGAATAATGTGAGATGTTACCAACCTGGCAGACGGTTATAAAAAACCAGTGCCATTTAATGCAGGCATGTATACTTTTTTTGTACATTTCGAATTACAAATAAAGCATTGTTATTATTATTATTATTATTATTATTCCATTATTAATTTCTTCACTATAATATTAATAACTTCTAAATCTTTTGATCTATCGATATGAAATAAAAAGCTATTAAAAGATATTATTTTTATCTTCTTTAAATATATAATAACGTATATAAATAAAACATTTTAACAAATAAGTTACAGTTTTATAATCCTTATAATTGTACACATTTACCGAGTTAAAAATCCCCGTCTGCATAGTTATGTAGGCCTAGATAAAATCTGTTGTTTTTAAATAGTATTTTTTAAAATTATTATTTCTGAGGAGTATCTAATTAATCTGCCTATGGTTTTTCATGGAGTTTAATGGTTTAACATCATTTTTGGTTATTCCTACAGTAAACCAAAAGACGTTTATTTGCAACCAATTTGGAAAAAATTTACAATCGGTAAATTATTCTTCAGAAACTGTTTACTTATCCTAGGTAAAAACCAAAAAAAATCCTTACTGTACATAAGGCAAAGATCTGGTGTTACATAGTATATTGTTTCGTTTAGTTGGTAATGTAAACATTTGTTTATTTAAATTTGAATGGTGAAATCGTTGTTAAATATTGTTTAACAATATCAATTAATATCATTAACAATATCGTTTAATACGAAATTATTGTTAATTTGAATCGCTTCTAACGGTCTCCCTTTCCATCGGTGTATAGATTGACTGTTGTAAATAAGTCTGTTTTGTTTACAGAATGAACACCATGACAGTGTCGGAAGTGGAAGCTGAGACTGGACCCAGCGAGACGGAAATCCCGGGCAGGAGCCGCAAGAACTTATACTTCACAGTAATTTTAGGTAAAACCTCAAGTGTTAAAACAAGGCTAATTTTATACTTTGGAACTATTGAACATCGAACAAAACGATTTTTTATAGATATCACACTTCGACCGCATTCAACATAAAGCAAATACAATATACGTAAAAGCAAACAGTACTGAACTTGTAATACTAGCTTGCCCGATCCGGCTTTGCACGGATAGACAGATCAAAGTTAAATGTATATTAACAAAAAATATATGATATCAATAAATATATTACACTATGTATTTGTTATGGGGATTTTTAGTACTTTGACCCCCAAAACCCCATAAAATTTCGAATTTTTTTAAAAGCTTTCTTACCGAGCACCTAGGGTCCTAGAAGAAGCTACATACCAAATTTCATTCCAATCCGTTTGGTGGTTTTGGAGAAATCGTGATTTAGTAACTTTGACCCCCAAAACCCCCTAAAATTTCGAATTTTTTGAAAAGCTTTCCTACCGAGCACCTAGGGTCCTAGAGGAAGCTACATACCAAATTTCATTCCAATCCGTTCGGTGGTTTTGGAGAAATCGTGATTTAGTAACTTTGACCCCCAAAACCCCCTACAATTTCGATTTTTTTAAAACCTTTCTTAGAGAGCACCTATGACCCTAGAGGAAGCTACATACCAAATTTCATTCCAATCCGTTTGGTGGTTTTTTGTAGTAACTTTTACCTCCCCAAACCTCCTAAAATTTCGAAAAAATCTATCAATAAATATAACACACTATGTATTTCTTTATGGGGATTTTTAGTAACTATGACTGCCCCAAACCCCCCTAAAATTTCGAATGTTTTCAAAACCTTTCTTAGCGAGCACTTAGGGCGGCCCTAGAGGAAGCTACATACCAAATTTCATTCCAATCCGTTCAGTAGTTTTAGAGAAATCGTCATTTAGTAACTTTGACCTCCCCAAACCTCCACTAAAATTTCGAATTTTTTAAAAACCTTTCTTAGAGAGCACCTATGACCCTAGAGGAAGCTACATACCAAAGTGCATACCAATCCGTTCGGTAGTTTTGTTGATCCCCCAAAACCCCCCTCCCTTAAATTTCGCCTTTTTGAAAACCTTTCTTAGTGAGCACATATTTCCCTAAAGAAAGCTACATACCAAATTTCGTTACAATCTGTTCAGTAGTTTTTGAGAATTCGTGATCAGTGAGCCAGTGGATTTGGCTTTTATATTATATATCGATACAAAGTAAAAGACGCTGAAAAGTATAGTTTTAAACATACCGATGTTTTTATGTCCTCCGTTAAGTTTTAGGCAAATCTCGGAATTTATAACTCGTTGTGTTTGTGCCTGAGGCACTGACGATAAAAATGATAATTATGCCCTTTTGTGTGTCTTTTTTACTTTACGCGTTTCGGAACTCGTTCCATCTTCAGACTGTCTCTCTGTTGAGGCCGTTATTACATTAAAATAAATAAATTACAGTACAACATAACACAAATAATACCAACGCTGTGCACACCATTTGAGTACTTTTATTTACTGAGGACGCGGGATATCTAACTTACATACCGCTTAAGAGTCTGCAGTACTGTCGACCATCTTGTGTTTTTATCCTGTAAGGGCAATGTTAAGTTTAAAATGATTTACGGTATTTTGTTTGTTTTTATCATAAAATTGATTGCAATGTCTCATTGTAACCACAGTCACAATACGCAACTGTTTTGCGTTTCACATTTTAAAATTCCGTTTATTTGTCACTTAATTGACATTTTTTAAGTACCAAGTTTGAACTTTTGTCCTTACATAATAAAAAATGTATTGTTAAAAGTGACTCGCAAGCCGGATCCGCAATTTTATACAGAATATTTAGTTTTTTTTCAGCACTGAAATGAGGCAATGTCAAAGCGCTCAGCTGTAAGAAATTGCACTGTTTCTATAGATATGGCTATAGAGAGAAGCGCTGGCGTCGCCGGTTGCGTTTTCGTTTACTGGAGTAGACCCTTAATGTTTGCATCCCACATCTATCTCCCTAGCAAGTTCCATGGTGGATGAAATCAGCCTCCAAAAGGCCCATGTTATCAACTCAACTGTAAACGGGCTACAATTTCCGCCTTTATGAAGCTGCCGTATACTTGCTAGCGGAAGAATGAAACGCATACAAACTCAATGCTAGTAGTGTACAGCTCTGCCACTTGGAGAGCTCGTAAATATTTGTTCATCCCTGCCGAGCCTTTAGTTGTTTTCTGTCAAGTCTGCTTTCTGAGCAGAACTGTTATTACACTTTTAAGGCGAAAACAAAATTATAGTTTTTCTGAAGTGTATTTTTCATTACCTTTTCTAGTTTTGGCTTAGTTTAAATACCACACGTTGACCCATACCCACATGTATCCAACAGGAATACAGGAATACTAATAAAAACTAACATTGCTTTTGTTTCCAGTAAACCTAATCTACTTCCTTTCCGGAGAGAGCATGACCTGGACGTCACCCGCTCTGCCGGAGCTCACCAATCCCGGAGCACCGTTACTAATCACGCAGGATCAGGCTTCCATCCTGGTCCACATCATGGCGCTGGGTCAAGTGTTTGGTCCGCTAGTTAGTGGACTTCTTATTTCGAACATCGGACGGAAGAAGACCATCACAGTTATGATCGCCTTGTTCACGCTCCAGTGTGTACTGCTTTTCATCCCCTTCAGTGCCAACTATCTTTACGCGGGGAAGTTCTTCGGAGGGATGGCGGTGGGCATGTCGGTCACATCGCTACCTATATACGTTGCGGAGATATCTGAGGTAAATTTCAAATATATTGTTCTTGATACTGTTTTGGTACAAATTTAGGTTAGACGGGTTATGTTACAATATAATGATCAATACACCATGTGGTTCAGTGGTATCGAACGCGCATCGAGAGTTTCATCGCTCACCTCACGGCCTGTAACTGTTCTCTGTTTTCTATATTTTCCTTAGTCTGTGATAAGCTGCCTTGTCTCTGATGAAACCATGAACGGCAAGACTCAACAATGTTTTGTAGAATATTACTAAATACTGTGAGTGTGGTTTTTCTTGTATTCCAGGACAGTGTTCGAGGTATGCTGAACGCTTCTCCTCTGGTCTTCCGATCCGTCGGCTACCTAGCCATGTACTCCGTCGGTCCTTTCATCTCCTACTATGCGTTCTG
>JAGFPH010013907.1:9285-25132 GCA_018207615.1 Philaenus spumarius | reverse complement strand
ACGCTAACTTACGGTACCTTAAAATACCCTTTTACACTGATAAACAACAGTCATTTCGCTTGAAATGCTTGTTCTTAGGGCGTTTTATAAAATAATTTTCATATTCAAACACAAGTACCAGGTTGTACATAAATACCATAAATGCTAAATAATTTAACATTAACTCGAAAAATAAGGGATAAAGCAGAGCAATCAACTTAGTTTCTTAATTCTAGTAACTTACATCAAGCGAGGTTAGTTGGTTATCAATGTTAATCTCCATCGGACTGTTTACAACCATAGATTCATTATTTACAATATTGAAAATTTCCACATTTTCTGATATTTCTGTAGGGAGAGTTTCTAATATGGGAATTTCCAGATTATCTCCAATATCTTCAATAATTGTAATGGGAAGATTCTCTATGTCAACAACCTGATTGTCTTCGAAATTTAAATTATTTTCACCTTCCAAAAAGTAATCGGTGTCTTCTATTTCAATTGGAAGATACTCCATGTCAGTCACAGTAGGATGAGGCCTATCCTGTAACAAGTGCATAATAATTTAGTAATTGATTGCTATTATAATTCAAATACATAACATTTTTTAAACTTAAATAATACAAAATATACATGATTTTATATTTCGCTTATGCACATTAGAGATATATCACAGAAAATAATAAACTATTGTCCTATGATATCATAGAAAAACCATACTAACCTCAAAGTTTGTATCCTTGCCATCCCAGTCCTCACTCTCTGGTTGAGGAGGAATTCCATCTTCCTTGGTTGCCAAAGAAACTAACAGTTTTGTCCGACGACTTACGCAAATATTTTCTTTAGAACTCATTTTTGGCAAATTTAGAATAATAATTTACTTTTAAAAACACATTTCAATCATGAATAGGTTCGATAGCGATAGAACACAACACCAATTGGAAGAACTAGCAGACGACATAACATGGTATGTTTGTATATTAGCTCATAAAATAAAAAAATTAACTTACTGAAGATGGCAAATGATGATAAATCTCTTTATCAAGTTTTGCCATCTGTTAAAACTACAAATATGTCACCATAAAAAGCTGCAGTTGTTGTTAAGAAAACATAACAGGTTTTGTCACCTTACCTTTAATTATAAATAAAACCTGCAAAACTTTTAAAATACCTGATATAATTACTTAACAAATTTTGCCATCTTAGTACCATTCAATTATGTTAAAACCAATGTCAAGTAGTTGATATACACCGACATAACAGAATTTGTCTTCTTTGGTATTGGAGAAAAATTACATATCAGGTTTGGGCAAGGGCTATATCTTAAGTTATTTATAGAGATACGACTTATATGATTATGCCATCTTGTAGATCTCTTTTTTCTGAACACGCCCATATGCATAACTCAATTTGACCAAAAATGTGACTTATCAGCTTTTGTCATCTACTCACAGAAATGAACATAAACAACAACAAATTTAACCGAGCAGAGCTCGGTCACCTGGTACTTTATTTTTACTGTACGTTATTATTTTGCAGTTTTGTGTAAATTTTGTTAATGTAAATAATGTAAAGATCTTGTTTTTGTTTTATTTTGTGTTGAGAAATGGCAACTGTTTAAACTATACGTTAACGTGGTTATGTACCATTATTTCGCAAAAATTGTATTGTTAAAATACATTTTTGAATAAATATAAATACAATTGACATACTTAAACAGACATATTTACTGTAAAAACTATTTTTAAAGCTCTAATCATTTTTATTACTACTTTTAAATTCATAAAAAAAACATTTTTTTTTTATTTGTTTTACCTAATATATTCAAAATAGGCCTACTCAATAAAAAAATGTTGTTAAACCTCAAGAATATTTTAAAAATTATTTATTATGGTCACATTTAGTGTAATAAAGTATTTTAAAGGCTCTAAACTATATTATTCTTATTTTTAATTTCAATACAAAACAAAATAACCAAATGATTTTTTTGACCGATTATATTCAAAATAGGCCTACTCAATGAAACATTTTTTATTTAATCTTTCAACCATTTTTTCCTTATTCTCTGTTTTATTCCGAACAAAATGATATATAATAACTTATGTTTACTATTTCTAGGAATTTTTTTGCGAATTTACAAAAATAATTCTGCAAACAGTAATATTTTAATTGGAGCTGGTGGAGCAGCCAAGTGCCAAATAAATAGAGTGCAAAAGGTTAAAGCTAGAAAGCTGAAATTTTGTACATTTATTTCTTAAACGATACATATAAAAAGCAAACCACTTTTACATTTCGTTACGATCTGCTTTGGGTAAAAATGTGATACAACCCCTAAAAACAATAAATATAAATTTTTATACTTTCCTTAAAGCTAGAGAGCTGAAATTTTGTAAATATTTCTTACAAGATACACAACACACAGATAAATAAAGCAGTTTCAAATTTTATTACGTACTGTTAAGGGGTGGTAATGTAGAAACAACCCCTTACATAATAAATATATATTTTAATACTTTGCTTAAAGCTGGAAAGCTGAAATTTTGTACATTTATTTCTTACAAGGTACATATAAAAAAAAATAAACCAGTTTTACATCTTATCACGTTCTGCTAAGGTGTGAACATTTTATTAACAACCCCTATAACTGTAAATCTTATTTAATACCGCCAAGGAACGTGAAATTTGTTACACATATTGCTCACAGGCGCTAGAGACGCACTAAGATAGGATTTTAAAATATTTAGCCTTTAAAGGTTGAAACATCCCTAAAACAATAAATGTTGTTTGTTTACTTTCCTTAAAGCTGAAATTTTGCACATTTATTTTTACAAGATATATATAAAAAGTAAATGACTTTTACATATTTTACGTGCTGCTAGGGGTGAAAATGTGATAACAACCCCTAAAAACAATACATATTTATTTTATTTTTATTCTTTCCTTAATGCTAAAGACCTGAAATTTTGTACATTTATTTCTTACAAGATACATATAAAAAATAAACCAGTTTTACATTTTTTGTTACGTGCTGCTAAGGATTGAAAAGATAATAAACATAAAATTATTGTTACACATTATAAAACAACTGGATTGGATCAAAAGTATAATAAAATTTTAGGTTAGGCCTTTAAAACATATGAAATATAATTTATCCATATAATAAAAATGAAATGCTGTTCGTTGGTACGCGCATCAGTTGAGAACGGCTAGACCAATTTGGCTATTGTTTTGTTTTAAAATGTTTGTAATAGTCCGAATAAGGTTTTTATGGAAAGAAAAATTTGAAAGTTCCTGGAAAATTTTATAATTCAGGATAAACTGAACATGCTTTTTTCGATGGGATTTTTGTATGAACTTAAAACAATAACTCATAAAAACAGATGTTGGGATAAAAAGCGCAGCAACACGGAATATAGAATACTATCGGTGGGGTTCACGCGCATGTACTCTCGACGTCATCGGTGTCCACTGCTAAGAGAAATGAAAATTAGCTGTTTATTATCGATTGCAGTCGTAGGCCTATTAACAGAGTATATTTATTATACACATTTTGTGAAAAATAATCAAGATACGATAAATTACTTTATTTATAAATTATTGTTATTAAATTTTTAGTATCGAAAACGTATATACTTTGTACACAAAATTTTACAATACATTTTTAAAATGTGTACATATCTTTTGATATATATATTCGATTTTAAATATTAAAAAAGATTTGGATTCACAATAAAATTCTCTATAACTTATTACATTCATAACCCAATACAAAATTAAAATAAATGTCAAATATAATACAAAATAAAAAAAATATTGTTTACCATTTGTCGAATTTGAAATATTAATTTTTATAGGCCTAATCAGTAAAGGTATTAAAATTTATTGTAACAATCTGTTTTTTTTAATTATTGTTATTATAGATATGTTTTCTATATGTGGTTAAAATTTTATTAAAATCGGTTAAATACCGGTACTTTAAAAGTTATTCAATTTTTACTGAAGGCATGAACAAACAATTTTTTACCGAATAAAGATATCGGAAAGTAATTTTTATAGGCCTAATCAGTAAAGGTATTAAAATTTGTTGTAACAAACTGATTTTTTTATATTATTATTAGAGACTAGGGGAGACCCCTGCGTGCTCCGCACGCCAACCCCCAACGGAACTTTCTAAAAACATATGTTATGTTTTATTTATAATAAAGGTGTAGTATTAATAATAACCTAAAAACTAAGATGGTAAATAATGTTAAATGTTGAAATTAAGTGACCGCTGTACTGAGTTTAAAAAGAGTCAACTAATGAATTAGGACCCGTTTAAAAGAAAACCAGTGTTGACAAGAACACCGCCAAATAATGAGAACAAAACTGAAGATAAAGCAACAAACCTTGATGATGCCACTGAAAAATGTAGCACAAATGAAGAGTATATTAAAGAAAACGAGGAACTTCGAAAGAGTCTTAAAGGAATAGAGGGAATAGTGAAAACACTCGATGAATTCACTGAAGAAGATTTAGAAACACCAAAAGAAAGATATTTATATTATTTAGTTATTGCAGAAAAAGAAAAAGTAAAAATACTAATGGGCAACATCAGTGCTTTAGAAGAAAGGATTAAATTGATTGAAACCACGCTGCCATTAAACAGTGTTGCAAATAAAATTATTCAATATGAAACAGATGAGGAGGAGCTCAATAAAGATCACAGTTGGCTAATGCAAGGAAGAAAAAGGAAAAGGCGAATGAAGAGTAAATCAGCTCAAAACACACCTGAGAAGGTACCACCACTTCTAAAAACACTGCCACTAACTGGAAATAATAATTTGCAACAGGAGAAGAAAGGACTAAAGCCACCTCCAACTATAATATCTAATTGTGAAAATTATCAAAGCATTAGAGGCATTATGGATAATAATCATATACAATTTCAAGCAACTGCTTTAAATAGTGGTGACATAAAAATAAATGTCTCAGATAGCGAGAGCTATAGAAAACTAACTGTAATACTGAAAGATGAAAAGGCAACATGGTATTCCTATGAAGACAAGCAGACGAGGGACACAAAAGTCATTGTCAAGAAATTGCATGCATCATGTAAACCAGAAGAAATAAAAGAGTATCTTTTAGAGAAAGGATACAAAATTAATGAAGTAACACAGCTGTTAAAGAGAGCTAATAAAACACCTCTTCCATTATATATGCTATCATTCAAAAGAACGGAAGATATAAACAATATTTATGCAATCAATGAAATACTTTACATGAAAGTGCAAATTGAAGCAGTAAAAAAATCCAAATTCATTCTTCAGTGTAAAAGGTGCCAAGTATATGGACATATGCAAAACTATTGTAATAAAGAGCCAAGATGCGTCAAATGTGTAGGAAAACATCTTACAGCTGAATGTAAAAAACCAAAAGACACACCAGCGAAATATATCAACTGCGGGGACTCGCATCCAGCAAACTACAGAGGTTGCATTGTTATAAAAGAGCTTAAAAAAATATGCAATAGACGAGTCATCAACTCAACCTCAAAAAAAAAAATCTTCAAACATGGATGAATACCAAGAAACAGTTATACCGTCAAGAATAAACCCTAACGTAACCTACACTGATGCAATACACAGTGGAAGTTCAAGAAAACAACATAGTTCTGTTTCAGACAGAAATTCAAATGCTAACTAGACTACTGAAATACTTCAAGATATTCTTAATAGACTTGGTAAACAAGAAGAGAAGCAAGAAAGAGCCCTCACATCAATATTGGAAAGACTCGCTCAACTTGAAAAAGGTAGAAAGTCTTCAGAGCAAGCTTATTTTAATAATTAAAATGGTAAACAATCTAAAAATTCTTGCATGGAACTGCAATGGTATATTGCGGAGGCAGCAAGAGATACAGCTGTTTCTTGACTTGGAGAAGATAGACATATGCCTACTATCAGAAACACATCTCACTACACAAAGTCATATTAAAATATGTGGCTACAAAGTATACTCAGCAGTACATCCTCATAATAATGCACGTGGGGGCAGTGCCGTAATAATTAAAAAAGACATCAAACATAACCTGCATCATAAACATGAAAGTGAAGAAATACAAGCAGTTAGTGTCAGTATTGATTCCCGTAATCATAAATTAGTGGTAGCCTCAATATACTGCCCACCTAGATATAATATTAAGAAAAACGATTACACACACTTTTTCAAGGAACTAGGTGAAAAATTTGTAATCGGGGGTGATTTCAATGCTAAAAATATAGATTGGGGATCTAGACTTACAACAACTAAAGGAAAAGAGCTTCTTGAAGCAATAAATGAAAACAACTGCAAGTGGCATTCTACAGGAAAACCAACTTATTGGCCCAGCGATCAAAATAAAATTCCAGACCTTATTGATTTCTTCATAACTAGAAAAGTACCATCTGACTATGTAGAAGTGCAGGAAGGGTTTGACTCCTCATTTGACCACTCGTCTATCCTAATGACAATAAATTATACAAAGGTTACAAATGAAAAACAACTAACGTTAACAAATAAATATACCGATTGGATAAATTTTAGAAAGGAACTAAGCAAAAGAATTAGTTTAAATATACAATTCTCATCAAAAGAAGAAGAGGCAGAAAATCTCACCAAGGACATACAGCAGGCAGCATGGAATAGTACTAATTTATCAAACAATAAAATAACCGGAAAGTGTTATCCAATGGAAATAAAATTGCTAGTGACGGAGAAAAGAAATACAAGAAGGGAATGGCAAAGAACGCGTGATCCTGTCGTCAAGAATAGGTTAAATAACTTGACACAACGATTACCGAGAAAAATATTGGAATTTAAAAATAACTCAATAAACTCATACTTAGAATCACTCAACTATGGCAAAGATACGGATTATTCACTGTGGAAAGCTACTAAATATCTGAAAAGATCAGTTACTCATAAACCACCAATTAGAACAAATAATGGTAGTCTGGCTAAAACTGAAGAAGAAAAAGTCGAAAACTTTGCTGAACATCTAGAGCGTACCTTTCAACCCAATGAAACAACAACTAATCAACAAGCTATATTAAATGAAAGTCACATAGTCAACGTGAGACAAGAAATACCATTGACTAATGCTAAAGAAGTAAAACATGTAATGAAGAACCACTTGGTACTGAAAAAATCACCAGGGTATGATTTGATAACTGGAGAGATCCTCAGGCAATTACCTAATAAGGCTATAAAGAAAATATCAGACGTAATTAATGCTTCTTTCAAACACTGCTATGTTCCCTTAACATGGAAATTTGCGGATGTAATCATGATACCTAAACCAGGCAAACCACCAAGTGAAATAACCTCATACAGGCCAATTTCACTTCTTCCAGTTATGACAAAACTATTTGAGAAACTACTCTTAAAACGAATTAAGCCAGAAATTGAAAAATCAGGAGTTATTCCATCTCACCAGTTTGGATTTAGGGAGAAACACTCTACTATCAATCAAATCCACAGAATAACAGATTTAATAGAAAAATCCCTAGAGGAAAAAAAGATTTGTTCTGCCATATTTCTTGACATAGCGCAGGCATTCGACAAAGTATGGGTAAATGGTTTAATATATGATTTAGAGAAAACTCTGCCATTTGAGTATGGCCAGATCCTTAAATCGTACCTCAAAGGGAGATATTTTAGAGTTAAACAAGGAGGAGTCTATTCCAGTATAAAGGAAGCAAAAGCAGGAGTGCCGCAGGGGAGTGTCTTAGGGCCATTCCTATTCGTACTATTTACAAGCGACTTACCGCAAATGAATAATACAATGACCGCCACATTTGCGGACGACACTGCGATCCTAGCAGTTGGTAACACAGTAGACGAAGTAACGCCCAAACTGCAAATAGCCATAAATAATATTCAAGAATGGCTGTTAAAATGGAGAATAAAAGTAAACGAGTCTAAGTCTACACATATTAACTTTACTAATAAATCAGTGGATCCATTACCTGTTACTCTCAATAATATTCCGATTCCATATTCAAATCAAGCGAAATACCTTGGGATGAACCTTGATGCAAAGTTAAAATGGAAAGTGCACGTTAAAAAGAAAGTGGAAGAACTTCAACTGAAATATAGGAAAATGTACTGGTTAATTGGGAGAAAATCTCAGTTATCCATTCACACAAACAAACTCATGCTCTATAAACAAATACTGAGGCCGAGTTGGGTATATGGTATTCAACTGTGGAGATGCACCAAAACCAGCAATCAGAGCATTGTCCAACGTTTTCAGAATAAAGTACTTAGAGGAATTGTAAATGCTCCTTGGTACGCCCGTAATAGCGACATCCATAGAGATCTTGGAATGGATACAGTGGCAAATATAGTAAAGAAGTGTGCCAAAAAACATCAGGAGAGGCTCCATCAACACCCAAACGTTGAAGCTGCTAAACTACTTCTTCAAGAGGGAAACATAAGAAGACTCAAAAGACTAAAACCTTTCGAGTTGCCTGAATAGTCAGCATAAATGCAGAATTCATCCAACAAACACTTCATGTAGAGAACATATTGTTAATCTTGCTAGATTCAAACGTTGTTAGTCAAACATGACTAGTTCTTTGTTTAAAATTTTATTTGTTAATGTCTGAATAAAAAAAAAAAATAAAATAAATGTTCAAATTAAATTATTTCTTATATTTTATAACAGCAGTTATAATAATGGTTAAAAGAACCAGCAAGATTCAGGTCTACACTTAGGTCCTAACCTAAAAGCTGGAAATACAAAAATAATTGCTTCAAATTTTGAAATCAGCTGTTAATGGAAATATTGGAGCAAACAGCTATATTATCAGCTGTTATTTAATTTAATTGGTAGCTATGGTAATAAATATAAATACATGTGTTCGTTTATCATTCTAGGCCTAACCTAAGATTTTTTCTGACTATATTTACAAATATTGAAATAAAAAAAGGTTTTTATAGAAATGAATTATAGCCTATGTTACTCAGGGATAGTGTAGCTTTCTATTAGTAAAACTATGTTTTCAATCGGTTCAGTAGTGCCAGAGCTTACTCCCTACATAGAAGCAAACAAACAAACAAAAAAACAAACTTTACCTCTTTATAATATTAGTATAGATATGTTTTCTATGTGTGGTTCAAATTTTATTAAAATCGGTTAATTATTTTTAAAGTTATTCAATTTTTAATGAGAAGCTGATGGAGCTTATGAGAAACTGGGCACCGATGACATCACAAGTTACTGCGCATCCACTCGTGAACCCTACCGTTAGCATTCTATATACCGTGCTTAGCAACACATGTTTGTGTAACTTTACTTAGCAAATTTATAATCAGTTTATTATTCTTCAAAACCAACATCTTTTTTAGGTTAGATTGAAAAACTAAAAGCAAACACAAACAAAAATCAAAGAAAAATGCTTACTGTATTATAATTCAATTCAAACATCAGTAGTTACATATTATATATATATTGCAACGGATGGGCCTTATGCAATGTGTGAAAAATTGAGTTTTGCAATAAAATGCAAAAATCAAGATTTCATAGCAGAAGTTGAGGTGCACCCTATACTTAAATAGATTAAAAGAAGACAAGTCCAGGCCGAATGTACTGAGTCAATAGATATGGACTTTAGTCCTGGAGCTTGTTTCATGTTGTTTAAAAGACTTAGAAATTTTATACAGTTATTTTATACAGGAATAAGTTGTTAAATAAAATTATAAAATTGATGAGTTTTATGGGTAAATGTGAAACACGGGAGGTGTAGACATTGGTCATGGAAATCACAATTTTGTAAATTAAAAAATGGTAAAGTTAGAAAGGGTTAAAGTTATAGAAAATTCTCAAATTTGATCAAAAGTAAATGAAAAAGATATTTTTGAAAAGAGTAAGAGGAGTTGAATAAAAAATGTTAAATAACAAATTAAGAAATTTTTGGTATTTTAGAAGTTAGAGATAATTGTTAAAGTTTGTAGGTGAAAAAGCACCTGAAAAAATGAAAAAGTAAAAATGAAAAAGTAAACAAGTATTAAAGGAGTAAAAGTTTTATAAGATAAAATTTGGTAAATTGTTAATTAATTCAAATAATAGGTGAAAAGGTTCACACCTATATTTTGCTAAAAATAAAAGGAAAAAGGTGATAAAATAAGTAACCTAGTGTTAAGAAAGTAATAATGAAATAAAATTGTAAATCTCAAGCTTAAGTATCAATTTTTCAAGTAAAATTTCAAATCCAAAAGTAAATGTTAAAATAGGCAAATTTACAAGTCCCAAAAGTAGAAGAAAAATCATCGGACAGAATTGAAATTTTGGCTAGTAAACTATAAAACCATAACCAACAGATAAGAAAAAAGAAAAAAGATTTTCCCTCAAAAACAAAAGAGTTTCCGCGAGGAAAAACCGCGGAAAACGCGATGTAGCGCCGTAAGCAAACTAAACGTTGTACGACCATCACTCAAGTTTGAGAAGAAAGAAAAATGTACCAGGAATAAGATTACGAAAACCGCAATTCTATAAAACAAGTTCCAGAGAAACTACAGGGAATATAAGTAAAACAATGGGACAATATGCCAGTAGAGGGAGTAGCTGTAGCAAGATGAGATGTCAAACTAGGAAGTTAGTGGGGGTAGTACCAACCCAAGAACTTTAGAAAAAAATACAAGTCGCATGGCGAGATGGCGAATAAGGTATAGAAAAGCAGGGAAATAGTTGGTACCCCGGAGGCGGCAAAACAGTCGATATAAGGAGCGTACAGCGTCAGAGGCAGGAGACTTTTCGAGGACACTTTGCGGAGAGACTTTGTTTATAGTCTTTTTCGGAGAGACGTCTCGAGAGTACTTCACAGTGTATAATTTTCTCTTGAATAGATATGTGTTAGAAAAAATCTGCGATACTAAAGTAATGTATTTTTCAAGTAGAAGCAGTGTTTTATCAAGGCAGCGGTACGAAATGTGTTAATCGAGCAGTGAACATTTTAATTAATTAAAATATTATGAAATATAATATTTCAACGAACAGTTTCTATAAAAATCCATCGAACTTATATACAATTTAAATAAATGAACGGAGATTGTGTTATATCGGTTATCATTACAGACAGTGAAAAAACAGTCGAACAATTTTAATTGAAATAGGATATAATTGGTTAATATAGCAGGTGCGTCTAAACCATTGTAAATGAAGTAGTCTACGACAACTACAGGACGGATGTAATGGCGATAACTGGAACACCGAATGGACTTTGAGGAATTACTGGAATAAAAAAGCGAAAACCAAATCAGGGAAGGCGCTAGAAGACTTCAGGGAAATTCAAACCAGGAGAAATTCAACCAGGCAGAATCGGAAACCACGGGAGACGTTCAACTACACCAACGATAACCGGACTTCAGGGAGGCTGTATTTCCATCAACATTCCTGGGAAAGCAGTTCAGAGTCAAGGGTCGCAGTAATAAAAGGTCTGTCAAAAAAGTTACGATGTCCCCTATTAAAATATTGCCTGAGTTAAATTTAAATAATTATTGATACTGGGTTGAGATAGTTAAATTAGGTTTTTCAAAATATAAAATTATCAATCGTGTAAATTAAATATTTAAAATCATTTTCATAATTAAATAATAAATATTAACAGAAGGAATAGTTAAGTATGAATAAATAATAAATGGTTCTACCTAAAAGAGGTAATAAAGTGATTTAAATAGTAAATTTAGTTTAAAAATTTTTATTTTTGTAGTGGAAAGAACCACAAAGAATTTTGAGTTTTTTTGTTGAATAAATTCTCTTTTGATTTAAAATAATATAAATAATTTACCTTGTGCAAGAAATTCCTATTATCTAAGTATCCTATATGATAAGTTGTTTTCAGTGTATGATCAATATCGAAGGTTCACATAGCACAAATAATTTAATTATTCTAAGGTCAGTTCCACTGTTCTCACTCCTCAGAGATCGTCGTATAAAATTAAAGTTAATTACTGAGCTGAGCATATTTAAAGTTAATAGTAACTTCAATAACTGGAAGAAATTTAATAAAATATTTTTCATTAAGGTGACTATAGGCATAGTTATCCTAACCAGAGTTATATCACCTAGGCTATCAAAATTAATTTGCCTTATACTTCCAGTAGGTGGTATAATCTCTTTATTTTGTGACAAAGTAGGGAAATCCTACAGACAGACAAATTGTGCAAAGTTTGCGCTATCTCTCGTCGCAAAATTTGCACTCGCAACGTTAGAAAACGTCTGTCGTCACAATATATATATATATATATTTAGAGATATGCTGTTTATATCAGCTGACTGGCTGACTCATTCATCATTAATTCTCCAACTTCTCATGTAGGTAGAGAGCTGAAATTTTGTACACTGATTCTTTAGGTCTTAAATAGGACAACTAAGCAGTTTACACGCCGGTATCTCCATAGAACTTCGGATAATATTGGGGAAATTGGGCAGCTTTCAGACAATGATCTCCAAAACTCTCAGTCTCCGTCGACAGAACCGTGTTTGTCATCTGATACTGTTGAGTCAGAAGATTGATCCATTGTTCAAACTACCCAGAAACGTGGTAAAAAACGGTGAAAACGTTCAAATGCAAAAAATCCCGCCGTACATTGCTGTCAAAAGATACAATACAAAAAATCCTGCCGTGCAATGTGAGGCTTCCAAAATGTACAGTCAACAAAATCCCACAGTCAAAATGGCTGCCGTTCAAAAATGCAGTTCTAAAAGATGTCACATGAAGGTGCTTCCATGGTCTGAAAAATCAATGTCAGGGTTTCACTACAACTGCAACACCGATTATCACAAAGACAAAACAGTTGAACTAGGTCCTATGATGACATGTAAATGGTGTACAGCTATGAAATGGTATAGATGACATGGTTTAGAACCTACGATTCATATCCTTATGACACACAAAATTACCTTCATTTGTCGCATTTATTTCACCAAAATAATTATGAAATAGCGAAGCATTGCCGGGTCAGCTAGTCAGTTATAAAACATAATGCAAGTCAATTATTATCAGCGAATTTCGATAGGAAAAATGAGCAGTTGCAGTGCCCTTATGGTAAGATCTAAGGTCAGGAGTAGTAAATGAGCACCGATCATGGACCCTAGAACACGTTTTGGGGTGTCATAAAATTATATATATATCTATGTATATATGTGTTCGCTCTCTAGTGGTCGCATTTTAAGTCCGATTTGGTACACATGTTGGTTGTCTACGTCGCTCGGACGAGTTCGTTAGACAAAAATCCAACAACTGGAAATACGTTTTTGACCGGAAGTAACTATTTTTTGAAATTTTTTATATGAGAATGAAACTTTTTTAGAGTTTTATGTAAAAAATTCAATGTAGGATATAATTCTGCACATTTTGTTTTTGTACACGACCTTATAGCTTGCTTGGTTCCCCCAAAATCGATCAAAACATAAAATACCATAAAAGTGTACCTGGTTCAAATTCCGTGGTACCTGGTTCTGGTAGTGGCTTTTACCGTGGAGGCATCTTCTAATCCGAGGCCGATGGCTACGTTTGTACGCTGCGAGTGAAGCGGAGCTCATAACCCGAGGCCGCAAGGTTGAGGTGCAAACTTGCAAAGCAAGTTTTTCCCCTGCGAATGGAACGAAAGAGCGCGTGAGTCGAAGCTGGAGGCTTAGGTGCAAACAAATTCGACTAATATATTTCGTAACACAGGCGCGGCCGTGAGTAGACCAATTTCTCAAATGGTTGGTTGAAACTCTAAAACATGTAAACTTAATTATGGAAATTTGCTCAACTCACGCCAGCGGTTCAGCTGTATGGTCGAATTATTATAAATTTATTGACTTAAATTTATAATCACACATCAAACATAACAATGACTTATCAAATTAATATTTTTATTTCTACCTAAGTAGACTGTATATTGTTAACAAAATAAAATTTATTGTCCATTGCTGAATATTATATTTTTTGTTGTTTTTTTTTGTTCTTGATGCCTACCATGGTCGGGCTTGGAATATCCATGTAGCCCTTATACAAAGGCACTGCATTTTTTTCTATCTCGACCACTTCTTAAGCTAGCCATACACGGTCCGATTTGTAGTCCGATTCAATGTTCGATGTCCGATGTAGGATCCGATGTAGGAGCGTGAATGGGCTTGATGGATGACGAGTTGGATGATCGTACAAATCGGAGTCCCAGATCAGACTACAAGATGATCCGACTTCCAAAATGATTGTCATTTTAAACTTTCTTGTTGTTGTTTGATCTTCCTTTTTCCCCTATACTTTGTACATTTTTACTTCTATAATAATGGATAATAAAGGGTTTTTGGAATTTATTAAATTGTACTGGGAGAATAGGTGTTTGTGAACACAAATGATGCAATTTATGCAAACTGACATATTTGAGAGTAGGTTCAAAAATAATTACTTAACCTATTGAAAAATATAGGTAAATGTTTACTACACTAAAAAAAATAGGCAGTTGTACAGTTAAAAATATAGGTGATTGTTTAGTAAACTGAAAATATGTAGGTGATTGTTTAGTATACTGAAAAATGTAGGCGATTGAAAGTATACTGACAAAATATAGGGGATTGTCTACTATACTGAAAATATATAGGGATTGTTTTCTATACTGAAAAAATATAGGCGGTTGTCTACTATATTTAAAAATATAAGTGATTGTAAGTATACTGACAAAATATAGGGAATTTTTTAGTCTAATAATTATTTGCATATAGTAATTGCTGGACATTTTTGTACAACTACCACTATGTACAAGGAAAGAAGACTGAATTTTAATGATTTCTTGTCTTGGAGTTGAAAATTTGAGAACTATTTGAATAATGTAGCCTAAATCAATGTGTATATTTAATATTTATTACAAGGGATACCCCAGCGTGCTCCACACGCCATCCCTGTTGGAACTTTCTATACACATAATTATGTTATGTTTTCTTTATAATAAAGATGTAGGATTAATAATTAATAAAGTGGAATTGTCCATTCAAAGGAAATTTTTGTAATCCACATTATCAATGTTGTTGAGCATCTTCGCGTCACAGTAGTTGACTCGATCAACAAATAATTTCTTAACCCAGATGTTTTTTTTATTTTTATGCGAGGATAAGGCTAGAAGGAACAGCCCGCCATTCTTCTCTTTCTAATTATTTGCCTATAGTAATCGCTAGACATTTTGATACAACTACCACGATTGAACTAGGAAAGAAGACTGAATTGGAAACGTTAGTTGGATCGTAAGTTGGATGGTAAGTTGGATCGTGAGTGGTGAAACGCATCCAACTTGCAGTCCAACTCGGTCGTCCTACAAATCGGACCATGTATATGTCTAGCAACTGATCACTGATTTTTATATTTTTTTTTGTTAGTAGGAAATTGTCACTACTGTGTAATTTAATTTCTATATGTGTTCATAATATTTTATGTTTTGTAAGTCTTATTAGTTACAGAAAGTAGGATTAATATTTATGATTTTGAGAGAACTATGTATTTGGGATATTGTTAATGTTAGATTAACTTTATTAATCAATAAATCGAACATATAGCATGTTAATTAAAATAGGCCTACCACAACAACAAGAAAAAAGAGAAGGGGCCTAATAATAGTGATACATAAGATCACAAAATACACTTATCAAGTTGCTAGTGACTCCTAAAAATAAATATATTAATAAAGATTGAATTTACTTAAACACTTTCCCTTGTTAATTTGATTTAAAACAAAAACATATGTATTCATTTTAGTCACATCATATCACAAACAGTCTTTAATGAAGTTGTTGCTAAAGGTTTGGTCATGACATCAGCTACTTCACATTGATTTAAATAAAACCCGAACCACAAAACAAGGAACAAAA
>JAGFPH010013906.1:0-19290 GCA_018207615.1 Philaenus spumarius | reverse complement strand
TTTTAAAGCGAGGCCTGGGGCGGACTGCCCCACTCTTTGTACACCACAGTTTAATTAGGTAAAATACACTTCATGAGTACATTTATTTACATCTTTTTATTTGTTTTGAGCAATGGATTAATCGTAGGAGTATATATGAAATGTTGTCAGGAGTTTTGAAGGCAAGAAGGGATTACTGTAGGGTCTTCTGACATAAAAATGAAAGGTCATGCATGTACTAAAATGCTTATAAAACAAAAAATATTCATCCAATGTTAATAAAGTTAGTCTTAAATTAAAGCTAAAGACCTGTAGAAAAGGAAACACTAAAAACAAAAACAAAAAAAAATTTTTACCCAAATTGAGCCGAACCCCCTAATGTTTTAATTTTAAATTGCATGTTTTTTTTATAAGATGCGTGTAAAACATGCAGCACGTATCTATGAAGATCTGCACTCTGAGGTTATGTTATTATTTGTTCTATTACAGGAACTTGAAGTGATAAAGGATTTAGTCTCGTTTCAAGACATAAAACCAAATCTTTCACTCAAGGAAGAAGATGGACTTTCTAATCATGATTGTCAAATTGAATACGAAGAGGATATTGAGTTACAGGTACTTATTTTACTAACAAATTATATACTTTCTTGACCTACTAGTGACTGGTATATTAGCTCAGTTTTACCTGGAGATAATGCTTATATAGTTCACTCTTGCATGTGATAGAATTAACATGTACAAAATGAACACTCATATATGTTGTGATTTAAACTAATAAAATAATATATTGTTAATGTTAGATTAACTTTATTAGTTAATAAATCAAACATACAGAGTGTGTTTATTTGGCTAAACTTTAGATTGCGCCTCCTGATTATTCTTACAATTTCTCTCGTTCTCAGTGGTCGCACATGTCACATGTATGTTAGTATTATGACCCCATATCAATTACAGTAGAGCCGCGGTTATCCGAGGTAATGTGGACCGGATAACACGCACTCTGTCAAAAACCGAGAAGGAAACTTATGGTAAAGTAGTGAAATCAATGAAAACATGGTCAACGATGTCAAAAAAAGGCATCTACTGTATTAACAAATGGAAAACTAAAGTCAAAATGATAAAAAGGCATACATAGGCTACAGCACATTTTATAGATAACAATATTATTAATTGAAGAAGTCCATAAGCGTTTTCCGTTTAACGGAACTCGCTCGCTTGTGCGCTGTATCTATTTTTACATTACTGGTTCTAACTGGTTTACACTGCACATTGCCATAACACTGCGAGTTTGAGTTTTATTAAATAATGTGACATTAAGTGAAAAATCATTAACAAAATTGTATTGATGATTAACACAGCATTGGAATTACTGTATTGTACAGCATTTAACACCCAATAAAATGCAAGGGCGATGCAGCTGTATTTTTTGCTCTTTCGGCAAAACTTGTTTATTCAAGGTAGCTGATTTTCTAGGAATTCTCCTACCTCCCCTCCCCAGTTTAACTAGTATATTCGACAGTTACGGTTTTATTGTTGATTTTGTTATTATAGTAGATTCGGTGTGGTGCCGCCTTTGCGTGTGCTTGTGTTACTAAAATTAGTGTTATTGTTGTTTAATTTTTTATTTTATGGTCAGTTTTTTAAATATGAGTCTTGACAAAGACTATAAACGAATTGTTGACATTTTGAAGCAATTAAGTTATGAAGAAAGTGAAACTGAAGCTATATCATGTCAAGTAATTGATGAATACGATTCTGACTATAGTGTAATTGGTAATGGCGATCTGGACAAAAACGTTGAACAAAGCAAATGGTTATCAGCAGAGTGATGAAGATATTGATGTAATTTTATATAAACATCATAAAATTATAACAAAACAAAATACAAAATGAATTTGGCGGCGGAGAGCAGCCTTTGCTATTGTGAAGCGGTGTTAATAATGATTAAAAACAGTGCTTTTTATTTACCGGAACCCTTTTTGACGAAACCATATGTGATTAATATAAGTACAGTACAGTAGATTTACCGCTATATGCAGATTTTACTTTGCGCGGTTAGTTTAAAGCGTGCGTCTACCGCAAACCGAACTAGACGTTTTTTTACTACCTTGGTTAACCCGGAACTCGGTTACCGCGGCTCTACTGTATATATGTGTTAGAGTTAAGATTTATTGTTAGCCAATATTAGTTATAATTTATTTATGTGTTCCATATCTAAAGTTAAAATGTAACTTGTACTGTGCAAAACGATTTTTACTCTGTACCATCATGAAAATCAGATTGCAGGGTATTATAACAATCCAAGTGTATCCTATCTCTATTTGATCTTTTGTTATGTTTTCATTTATGAAATAAACAATTTTTAAATATTTACAAATATTTTTAATTTATATAGCCTAGGTACCGGTAACCTAAAAGGTTTAAATAACCCTAAACTGTAAATATATTAAATAACTATTGAGTTTGACTTGTGAGAAAGTAACTAGATAAAATAAAAGCTAAACACAAAATCTCACAACAAATATGTTTACTAACTTCAAACGCGTTTCAACGACAATGTCACCAACCTCAGTGATGCACAGGCTGCAGTAATCAAACTATAACTGTGTAACTATATAACTGTGAGTTATAGTTTGATTACTGTAGCCCGTGCATCACTGAGGATGGTGACAAAGTCGTTGAAACATGTTTGAAGTTGGTAAACATATTTGTTGTGAGATTTTGTGATCAGGTTTTATTTCATCTATAAATATATTATATATTATCTCATTTTTTACATTTGGTTATAATGATCCACATTATTTTATAGTACGAGCCACCATATTACCTCGATTATGTTTTCGCTTATTTTATTACTGATGGTTTCAATGAAAAGTTGGCAGCTCTGCATTAGATCACAAAATACACTTTTTAAGTTGCTAGTGGCATCTATAAATAAATTAATATATAGATTGCATTTACTTTAACAATATATACTGGAATACATTCGCCATCTTGGAAAAAAGGGGTGATTTTCATTTTTCAGATATATTCCATATAATAGCATAATTTATTTCAAATCTGTAATGATTTATAGTAAAGGTGAAAATTGTTTAAATTTAGTTCAACTGATTTATAGCTTTAGTGTTCAGATGCTCTCTCTGTTTATCACAGTTTAGTATTGTACTACCATTTAATTTTACTTTAAATAGGGGAAATGATTGGCAGCGAGGAGTCCGTCACATCTGGTGTCAATTAACACACCTTTTTTGTAATATTCTTGGCCACTTTAGGCCAGAGAGGTGGAGTGATGGCGTCTGACCTACCACCATCTCCTTCTCATTTTTGGCCGTGACGTTACACTTCAATAATGACACTTCCCCATAACTTCACTCCTCATTTTGAAGTATATTATTTGACCCAGACAATCAGATAGCAGCATTGTGGTCCCCCTTGACCGATTGTTGCGGACCTCCTTGTTGTTCCCGATGATGTTAAATTGTATGTAAACAATGCCATGTTCTTTGCAAGGGTCACAATGAATCACGTGGGTCAGATGTCAAAGTCATGTGTATTAATGTCATATGGATTTCTTTGTTCTCGTTGCTATGGATACATGTAAATAATCGGTGTGATGATGTTTTACTAATGTGCGGTGTATTAGTTGCAGAGTGTAGCTTTCCCCTTCCCTGCCCCTTGGCCAATAGGAGAGCAGCAAATCGCCTCCCCCTCCTATAACTCAAACAATTCTAAAGATTGGCACTTAAACAAAACTGTGCTATGTAATGTTGTTTTTGGTGACAGTTTTCTATGTGCAGGTTTTCTACTGTTCTTTATGAAACAATGACTACAGGAATACTGCAAAATTAATTTATTAACTTAAAGTAGGCCTAACTGAATGCTACAAGTTATAGTTTTGATAAACAAAATGGGTTCAAAAATTTGTTGTACAATTAAGGTGTTTTGTCAAAATTGTTAGTTTAAAAGAAAATAGGCAATACACTATAACTAAACTTTTTTGGTTTTAAAATGTTTTCAGGGGACTGGTATTATTCAAGATCTATTGCCAAAAATTAAGATTGAGGCACCACCTAGGGAAGTGAAACGAGAGCTGAGAATCGTACTAAAGGTATGTTCATTTGGATAAAGTTTGCTTTTATTTATTGATTGTGACAAAAGTAAGTCCACTTTCCACTTACACCATGGCATTAAATATAATCTGTTTGTTGTGAATAAAATTATAGCAAAATTCTAGGTTTTTATTGAATATAAACTAAAGGTAACTAGGGGAAACGCCTGCGTGCTGCGCAACTCAACTCCATTGGAACCTTCTATACACATAATCATGTTATCTTTTGTTTATAATAAATGCATAGGATTAATAATAACCCTAAAGCTAAGATAGTAAATAATGTGTTAGGGGTACTTTTTACAACCCTTATTGTTTCCCGGGTTCAAACACTAAGTTAGTTAAATCGGTAAGGAACAGAACAATAATAATAAACAGTGGTTCAGTGGTAATACTTATTCAATTATACAGATACATACGATTTGATACATTAACCTATGCTACATACATTTCCTTTACTAGATATTACGTTCGTAGGACAGACTGGATCAAGAACTCGGTAAACAAAGCTACTGAATTTACTTCCGTTAAATAAGCGGCTGGATAATGCCAACGGGTTAGTACTTTCAGCCGCTGGTTCTGGGCAGAATGATACGGAACGGAATAGATAATTCCCTTCTCCTATGATAGGAATTATTTCAAACTCGTTAAAACGAAGAATCATTTATTATAACATTAATCGCATACGGTACGCGTGAAGCACAAACCTAGAGTAACAGCCATTACACAATTCCAAATTTAAGCCTGTCTACTCACAAGGTTACTCAAGATGGTCCTGATGCTCAAAAAAAATTTCAATGCTTGATGATATATCTAGAGGTAAAAAGGAACCCATTTAAAAAATCATCAAAATAGGTCCATTAGGAGAGGCTGGGCGATTAGAAATAGGTTTTCGACAAAAATGTTTAATATATATAGATTGTTTTTACTATAAATGTATTCCTTCTAGAAAAAGCAATTGTTTGTTTTACCAGTTTATACATAAACTGTAGTGAATAAAAACTTGCATTAACTTGTTGTAATTAGCTAAAGCAACAAGAATGTCTAGTCTTGTTGACTCTCGTATAAATAACATCATGCAAACATTTATGGGATACTTTAATGATGGGGAAATTAGTCTGGTGGGACCAATGTGCAATACTTTGTTTGTTTAACCCGGCATCCTAAATCAACCAAGTAAACACAACAATATTGTGGGTAGGTATGCTGTTATTATCCTTCATCCGATTGTTTCGCCAGTTCACCATCCTGTTGGAAATCGAAAGGGCTACGAAAAAGGTGTCAACGTATTTTGGTTAATTGTACGGTTTTTGAGTAATCTAGGATAGAAATTTTCAAACATCCGCCATTTTGAAACGCATGATTGCATCTAATCGGTTTATTTCTCTTGAAATAGAAGATTGTCAAGTTAAACTTCAAGCCAAGTTTGAACTCAATCGGTCAAACAATTCTCTAGATATGAATTTATTTTAGAAGTCTCTGCTTTGCAAACAGGAGCTCATAATGTTCCAGAATGTATTTACTCCTAAAAGGGTTAACACTATACTTATGTATGATTTGTAAATAATATTAATTCACTGCAGCGGTAAGACTAATGTTTTATTTTAATATGTTTGCAGAGAATAAGTGTTCCTGATCTCTTATCTAAAGTGGTGTCTCCTTGTGAAGTGAGGGAAACTGATAACAAGGTGTGTAGAGATGTCAATCTTTGCTTATGTATTAGAAAAATAAAATAGGAACTTCATTAATCTGAACTATATTATCTTGTTGACAATAAGTGTTCCTGATCTCTTATCTAAAGTGGTGTCTCCTTGTGAAGTGAGGGAAACTGATAACAAGGTGTGTAGAGGTGTCAATCTTTGCTTATGTATTAGAAAAATAAAATAGGAACTTCATTAATCTGAACTAATTATCTTGTTGACAAGTGCGTACTGTATGTATCTTGCTCTAAACATGACACAAAAGAACAATATAAATTGAACAATTTTTTGTGTGGACATTTACTATTATTTGTGTATAAAGAAATAATACTCATCATTTCAAGAGTATATATTCTAGTTTTTCATCTAAGCTTTTGACTACTTACTCTGTCTTGTGACTTATTGTTACTCGTTTCAGAACTATGTTCCCTCTTGAGACTCGCTCATGAGAGATCGTTAAAACATTAAAACACTACAAAACGTAAAGGATGTTTAGCATTGTAATTTATCGAAGCGGAATTGAGTCTGCCACCTCCTCGTATTAGTCCAATATTGTCCAAAAATTGCGTAAGATGTTTTAACTTTGAGGTACATGGCATGTTATTTTGTAATAATTTGATGTCTTCTGTGAAATTTCTTTGTTGTACTAATTTCAGGATACGTGTTTCGGTAGTTTCAATTTCTTTAAGGGTTAGCGGTAATTTATTTGTTATTTTTGTTTTACAATTAGTAATAAATCTCAATGCATAAGTTAAAATTCTTATCATTGAGGTCCAAGTAGAAAATTTAGTTAACTGGTCCCACTCTTCTAAAGTTGATGAGACTCCGATGTGGAGCGGGTTTGAGCGTAATTCGGGTATAACGTCCAACGCCTGTGGAACAGGAGAAGGCCATTCATGGGCAGAAAGGGTTAGCCAGGGCGGACCTGAAAACCATACTTTATTTTGACACAACGCGGAAGGTAATGTTGCGCGAGTGGCACAATCAGCTGCGTTGTGACACGTTGGAACGTGGAACCAGTATTCCGTAGACACCCAATCTTGGATCTGACTCACTCTGTTAGCAATATATACTTTGAGACGATAAGTAGGCATTTTTATCCATGCTAGTGTTACTGAAGAATCGGACCAACAACGGATTAAATCGATTGTATGAAAAGGTGAAATAAGTTCAATACAATGTTCCATTAGCTTTGCTAATAAATGTGCGCCACATAACTCCAAGCGAGGTATCGATATTCGTTTCAACGGCGCTACCTTAGATTTTGCCATGAGAATGTGAGTTTTGACGGTTTGATTAATATCAGTGACACGTAAATAAACTACTGCGGCGTAGCCTTGCTCTGACGCATCGCAAAAACCGTGCAATTGTAAATTGATTGCATTAGACAGGTCAATACATCGTTGAATTCGAATGTTTGCTAGTGCTGGTAAATCATGAACAAAGGTTTTCCAAGTTTTAATTATACTGTCGGGTAGTTTTTCATCCCAAGATACTCCTAAAGTCCATAACAATTGTATGATACACTTTGCGTGAAAAATAACTGGTGTTAACCATCCACAAGGATCGTAGATATGCGCGATTATAGATAAAATAGAGCGTTTTGTGAATGTATGGTCTGGAATGTTAATCTGATACAAAAATTCATCATTATAAGGAGTCCATTTTAATCCTAAAATGGAGAATTGCGGTTGATTTTGTGATTCAAAATAAAATGGCGTTTCTTTATAATTTTGCGGTAGCGAAGAAAGTAATTCTGTAGCGTTAGACGACCATTTCCGGAGTTGGAATTGACCTTTATCTAGTAATGCGATTAGTTCTTGTTGCAATTCCTTACCGGTGAGAATGTCGTGCGAACCGGTAACAATATCGTCAACATAAATATTATTCTTAATTATTTCGGCCGCTTTAGGATACTTCTGAGCTTTGTCGACAGTTAATTGATTGAGCGTGCGTATATCGAGGTAGGGTGCGGGTTTTAAACAGTACGTTATTGTAGTCAATTTGTATAATGAAATAGGAAGAGATTTATCAGTTCTCCATAAGATCAGCTGATAAGGTTGATCGCTTGGCTGTATTTTGATTTGACGATACATTTGCCTGATATCGCAAGAGAAGACAATATTATGTCTGCGAAATTGAAATATAACGTCACAAATGTTGTTCTGTAATTTAGGTCCACAATAAAGGATGTCATTTAACGAAATTCCATTGCTGGTTTTTGCACTCCCGTCAAACACAATACGAAGCTTAGATGCACCATTTGTCTCCTTTAAAACCGCGTGATGTGGTAAAAAATAGTGTTTGTCTTGGAACACATAATCATCTGTCAATTCTATGTGACCTAAGTTAAAATATTCGTTCATAAAATCAATGTAAGAGGATTTTAAAACAGGATCAGAGTCTAATTTATTTTCTAATTGTAGAAAACGTCTTTTTGCTATTTCAAAAGAAGTGCCGAGGATGGCAGAATTTGTTTTGAATGGAAGGGAAGTGATATATCTTCCATTCTCTTCGCGATTTATTGTTGAAATATAATGCTTTTCACATTCTATTTCATCTGCTGTTCTTCTAGAAGAAGTAGGCACGTCTTCCAACTCCCAGAATTTTTGTATTAGTTGATTTAAGTCTATTTGTGTAGTGGTAAACATTGAAATAGGATTGTGTGTAGGCGAAACAGTTTCCATTGAACCTAATAAGACGTGACCAAATATTGTTTCTAATGCCGTAGGGGAATTTTGTCCTAAATTTATTTTATTTCCGGTTACAACTGAACCGAACAAATCTGCACCAATTAGGAGATTAATTTGATCGGGTTTATTAAATTGCGGATCAGCGAGTTTTAAACATTTTAATTTGTTATACAGAGCGGGTGATATCTCCCATTGCGGTAAACCAGAAGAAATGTTTTCGACAACAATTACCAAGTGATTCTGAATCAATATAGTTCCACACAAAGCATATATATTCACTCGAGCTAATCCTTTAATAGACGTCGTAATACTAGAAATACCATTTAACAACAGAGAAGATGGTTTAATTGAAATTCCCAACGAAATAGCGCAATTTTCTGTGATTAGAGAAGTTTGACTTCCGGTGTCTAATAGAGCGGTGATTTTTTTCGATCTTCCATTACCGGAAGACAACACAGATTTTGCAGTTCCAAGAATTGTTATATTTCTTGCATCAGTAGCGTTTAAAATATTATTACAATGATTAAAGTGGGTTTGATTATTTACAATTGAAGTAGAATGTTGAAAGGTCTGTTTGTTTAGGCGATTAGATTTGGAGTGTCGAAGGTACGGTGTGTCTAGTCAGCTGGAGGAGGGGGGGAGCTGGTCCTCTTGTGTTAAAAGTATTTAAATGTAACAGAGAGTGATGTCTTTTATTACATATTTGACAGTTCTGGTTCGATTTGCATTCATTTGTAATGTGGATATAACTTAAGCAATTAATACAATATTTATTTTTCTGTGCGAATTCCAGTCTATCCTTAGGAGGTAATTTCTGAAAATCATTGCATTTATAAATGTTATGAGAATTTTGTTTACAAAAAATGCAGGCATTTTGCGTATTCATGGTAGCGTGATATATGTTTTGTACATATTTGGTTTGTTTAAAATCTGGTTGAGATTTGACATAAGTGAGTTTATTATAGATTGTCGGTTTTGTATGCGTAGAAGGCGTAGCAAACGCGCCTTCTAAATGAATACATTCCTCTTGTAGAAAAGCAACTAATTCTGCGACTGTTGGCATTTTGTGGTCTAAAGTGTGTTTATCTTCAAAGCGTTTGCGAGATTCGGTATCTAATTTGCGTAATAATATTGTTAGTAGCGTTAATTCTTGACTAATATCGTACCGTAATGCTTTTAATGCTTGTGCATTTTCTGAGTAAATGTCTAAGAATTGTCTAATTGATTTTAACAAACCAGTATACAGAGGCGGTAAATCTATTATTTTGTTAATATGATAGCTAATTAATCGTCTATCATTTTGATACCTTTCAATTAGTGAAACCCAAGCAATCTTATAATTAACAGCGGTTACTGGTAATCCTTTTAATATATTTAGAGGCTCGCCGTGTAAGCAGGAAAGTAAATATGTAAATTTTTCTACATTTGTCAAAGCGGTGTTTTGATTTATAGTATTATCAAACATGTGAAAAAATGTTGTCCATTCAGATAAAATTCCTGAAAGTTGCGGTAAAGTTAATCTTGAAAATTTAATGAATGTTTTGTTTCCTTCCGATTGATTTGACGTGCTGGAAGTACATTAAGATCAGTTTCATTAGAACCAAGGTTAGGTAATAGAATTTGAATTTCCGAACTGATTGTTAACCCTAAGTCGGAAATTATATCTTGCGTTTTAAGAATTTCTGTCATATTGGCATCTGTTGTAGATTCATCGTTTGTAACGCGGTCAATGAGTACGTCAAACTCTTTTGTTTTCTTTTGAACTTGTTCAAAATATCCGATAAGTTTTTTTTAAATAGTTGTGGAAAGCTCAGCTGTTTTAGAATCTTCCGAAATTGTTTTGACATAGTTGTCAATTGATGTAAATCTGCCGATAATAAGATCAGCTTGCCATGAAAAAGCACTAAATCTCATTTTTAAGAATTAAATACAACAACAATTTACCAAAATAGCACAAAATAGCTTTAAATAGAAGCTTCCGATGACAAGACAATTTTAATAAGAATATTAAAATGTACAATAAGATAATTGTATTGATAAAATCAAATATAACCTTTAAATTTGAGTATTCATTGAACAGGTTATGTTTTTGTTTGTGAATAAACATCGACTACAACTAACTGAGCAACTAACCAAACTGGTTTGAAACTATAATATGATTCGATAACAACAATATGCCGTAGCGCATGCGTGGTATATCAAACTAGTCTTTTGCTCTTCTTAACAAGCCAAGCAGAACAAAATGGCGAAAAGCAATTTTTTTCAAATGACCTTGTTTAATTTCTAGAATTCATAAAGTGTAGTATTTCCAAGCGTGATTCATTAGATATCCGAGCCCGTGTGGGACCAAATGTTGGATATGTTTTGTAAATGCGAATTAATAATAAATTATTTTACTATTACACTCGAGTGACCACTGCTTTAATTAATGAAAAAGCAGACAAACATGTTTGATATTCATCTAAGCTACAGAAATTAATTAATTGTATATTTTAAGGTACTCACAGCGTCCAATGTTCCGTGGGAAGCGTTGTCACACTTGATTGTTCTCGGCCGAGACTCACAACAATATATACATTATAAAAAGCACAGTTCACACAAAATGCTATAGTTCAATATTAATAGCACTTATATAATACAATAATTAATACTTTCACAAAGATGAATATATTTACAGAGATTGAACTAAAAAACGTTCAACTGACTTGGTATAAAACAAGGTAGAAAGAAATAAATAAATAAAGCGAAACTTCACTGAATGAAAAGGATGCGGCGTTAATAGCGATGAATTGCGTAGTCAGCAGACAGCGTGTTCTCTCTAGATGATCTTGCGTAAGAATAACCGCGTGGTTCCTGTTTTTGGCTAATGCTTCAATTCTACGAGTCGTGGTTTGTCGCTGTAGGCCAACGACCAATCCTATAATATTTGTTCTTCCATTGTTTGGTGCATAGGTACAGAACACTGTATTTAGAAAAATCCTTTCACTTGTAGGGTTTACAAGTAAATTTCCTTCATTTCTCACCTTTATACAAATAGGTGCCTACACTACCTTGCACTATAGTTATAGTGTGAGGTAAAACACATTTAGAGAAAATATATGGCAATTTCCATTGTGGGGTCAGAGTTTATCACTCTCTCCTTTGATAATTCTAAACTATATGAGCATGATTTTAATTTCATATAAAACAGCTGTGTAACCATACTGTAGTTTGGTTGAACAGAACATTTAAAGTAAGTTTGACAATTTTCTATACAAACAAACACTTTCAGCCAACACTTTGGTTAGGCCCGCTTCACTTTGTAAAACATTTTTCATCTAGTGTTGCTGTTCTTTGTAATTCAATTTAAAATTAAAACACTAACACTATAAACATCGAATTCAAATAGTTTTATAATACGGTAATTTTAAATAGTATGTTTTTTATAAGAGGCATCTAAAACATGCTGCATGTATCTATGAAGGTCTGCACTCCGAGACTATGTTATTATTTGTTGTATTACAGGAACTTGAAGTGATAAAGGATTTAGTCTCGTTTCAAGACATAAAACCAAATCTATCACCCAAGGAAGAAGATGGACTTGCTAGTCATGATTGTCAAATTGAATATGAAGGGGATTTTGAGTTACAAGTACTTATTTTACCAACAAATTATATTGTACTTTCTTGACCTACTAGTGTCTGGTATATTAGCTCAGTTTTACCTGGAGATAATTCCCATGTAGTTCAGTCTCTCGTATGCTAGAATTAACATTACAGAATCAACACTCATATATGTTGAGATTTAAACCTATATAAACACAAACAATAAACTAATATATTGTTAATGTTAGATTAACTTTATTAATCAATAAACCGAACATTTAGAGTATTAATTAAAATAGGCCTACCACAACAACAAGCAAAAAGAGAAGAATTGATCTAATAATGATGATACATATGCATACTTGCCAACTCTTACATATTGTCCTTAATCATAACGGTTACCTAAAAGAAATTACGGATTTACAGAAATGTAAAATAAGTTACGGTTTTCTTCTAAGAATATTATTTTAAAAGCAGCTAAATTATGTAAAGAAAATTTTAGCCATATTTTAAAGTAATAAATCGAGTTTGGTCAAGTCGGAAGTTGTTGCAGGTATCCTAAGAAAAGTGATTCTAGTGCTCATGATACTTGTCAGTTTGTGCGAGGGCCAAGGTTACCATGGTAACGAATGACATAGCATGCAAGCTGTTCCATTCAGCATAGGACGTATCAATACAGTAGTGTGGCATTCCCATTGTATTGTGTTAGTTGTATATGCTATTTAATTGGTGAATTAATGTTAACAAGATCGGTGTATTGTAAATTTGTTAAAAAAACTTAAGTGAAAGAATATGAAGCTATTTTTTAATCGTGAAAGTGAAGCTAAAAATAGTAGTACTGTAGCAGAACAAAAAAAAGAAAAAGTGATGAAAAAATACCGGACAGAGTAAACAACCGAATGGCCTAGTTTAATTGTGTCGTCTTCTTCTGTCAACAATATGTTTTGTTCAGTGTGTAACCGTAATTTTAGTGTAGCCCATGGTGGCAGAGATGACTGTAGGCGGCACATTATTTCAAAACTTTACGAAAGGAATAGCCAACTCAAAACCGGTGACTACGTTTTTTACACAATCCAATGACAACTCAGTTATAAATGCCTAAGTTTTGTTTACTTCATTTTTAATTGAACATAACGTTTCTTTGTCTAGTGCGGATCATGCAGGACATTTATTTAAAATTATGTTTCCCGATTCAACCATTGCAAAAAAATACGCGTGTGCTAGAACAAAGACAAACGCTATTGTGAAATGTTTGTCTATTATTTTCAAGACCAGCTTACGCACATATTAAAAGTAGGCCTATTTGTTTGGCGACTGATGGTAGTTCAGATTCAAATGACTCTAAAATATATCCTCTTGTGATTTCATATTTGGACCAACTTGAAGGGAAAATATGTACTGTGTTATTGACATTACTTCAATCCACAGAAAATACTGGGTAGTTAATTTTTAACACCTTAAATGCAGAGTTTAATGAAAGGGATATTCTTTGGAAAAACTGTCTAGCATTTGCTTGTGATAATGCTAACACTATGATGGGTAAATTGAAAGGAGTTGCTGCTTTTGTTAAAAAGGTTCAACCTTCAGTTATAATTTAGGGCTGTTCTTGCCATTTAACCCTTTGAGGACCAAGAAGTGATAAAATTTGAAAAAACTATATATTTCTTTATTTTTGTGATTAACTAACTAAGGTAAAAAATATTTTTTATTTTTTTTATTGGTTTTTTTTTAGTAATTATATATATATATATATATACATATATAAATACCTTAGTAAAATTACGCAAAACAGCCCCACCCGGAGACCAGATATCTAGTCATATCCCGTCAGCTTGGAAGCGAGCCAACCACCGTTTGCTTACTTCCGCCCTCCTACCCTCAAACCACAGATATGATTAGATATCTGGTCTCCCTAGCCTAGATTCGAACTCGGCATCTTGTGATCAGAAAGACGCTTCGTTACCACTAGACTACGGCTTCATGAAATAAAAATGACAAATTAACAAAACTTCAGTTACTTTACTATCAGTATAAATATTCCGTGTAAAGTAAAAGATAGTTTGTCAGCACCATCTAGGAGCGGTTATAGGAAGTTTGCTTGGTTGCTCTTAAGTTTTAATCTGTCTAATTTGTATGTGTGAGAGGTTTATAATAATAACTTAGATCAGTTCTTATTAAGTTAAGTAATTAATTTAAAGCAATATGCTAAACTTTTAATACAAAATACTGACAAATGAAAGACTAGAACATGTTTTAAAAAATTAGGGAAATCACACCATATAAATTGTCAATTGAAAGTAAGCACTAGCCTACAGTGACTAGATAGAGACAGTGTGGCCAAGTGTGGTCTTGTTTCCTATTGGTCAAGATGTCGGCAGCCATGTTTTTCCTAAATTCGTATCTGTTTACATTACATTCATTTACGTTCACATATTGTAAAAGCGATTTTACCGATTTTTTAACAGATATTTGTTAGTTTTAACTTTAAAATAAACGTAATAGTTATTTTAAAGCGATTTGTGTTGAAGTATGTGATATTGCACCAAATTAATAAGGAAATGACAGCAGATTAGGCTACTCCCGCCACTCTACGGAATCGTTTCAGCGCGCATATTTCAGAAGTAAGTAGGGGAAGGTGGGGCAAAGTGGAATGATTTTTTTATTGTTGTAAATGGGTGCTAAACGAACGTCTTTAGAACATTTAAATGTGACTTTTCTCTTTAATTGATGTTTATAAATAATAAAAAGCAATGGCATAATTTTTTAAATACGAATATTTTGTCTGTATCTACTAAAACACTACAAGTTGATTTTCATTCCACTTTGCCCCAATGGTGGGGCATAGTGAAATAAGTCATGGGGCAAAGTGAAATATGTAAAGGTTTATTTATACTACTTATACAATATTCAGTCTGTGTATTATATTTAAATATATATATAATACTTACATAATATAAGTATACAATACTTCTATGAAATTAATTCTATCTAATAACATACCCACGAGAAGATCTAAAAAAACATTCAAAACATTTTCCAAATAACTAGCCTATAACTATTCTAAACATTTGACATAAGTTTTCGGTAGACGTCTTCAGGCCACTTATGCTGAGAACTTCGTCTTACATAGATTCGCACCATTGCACCAATCTGCAAATAAAATTAAAGAATGTAGGCTCATTAATAATCATATTAGTTTATGAAATAGAGACTATAAGATAAATTAGGCCTACGTGAAAATTAGCTAGGCCTAGAGTCTTGTGCTTACGGAGGTAGGTCACTATTTTTGAAAATATTTTATTACAACGTTAAATTTTATTAAATACTTAATTTAAAATAGTACAGCGATAAATAATTAACCAATAAAATTTATTTTTCCCGTTGATATTTCAACTCATCATATCACTAGTTGTGCAATAAAATGTAAGTAAAAAAGAGATTTAGAACAAGTTTAAACCGAAAGTATTAAGTGAAATGGCTAAGCCTGCCTAAATAAGCATTGTTAATCATTAGTGTTTACCAAATAATCATTAGAGATAAAAAAAGTATAAGAAACATATTTATTACACTGTGGGGTAGAATGAAATGAGTCATTTCACTTTGCCCCACAACGCCACTTAAAATAAAACGACACTTCTAAGCACAGGGTGTTTTTTTAAACACAATTTCACTTCACACACTGTTTTATACATTATATATAGATATTATTTACAGAGAATACAATTACGCTACTCAAATAAATATGCCTACATTACAAATAGAGTAACTAGTTCAACTTACCAAGAATGCTCGATCATAAAGCAAAACGATATAGCTTCGTCAATCTTCACTGGATAGCATCTATACTAGTTGTGCGCTGTAAACTGATGACAAAGGACAACTTATATTAATTTCAAAAAGATTGAAGCACTGTACAGTACCAATTTTACTTTGCCCCTCGGTTAACTTTGCCCCACCTTCCCCTACATACCATAAGTCTTTTATTTACAACATTTTAAAAAGTTCACAACATAGGCTAATCCTTTTTATCAATAGAAAAGATAAATGCAATAAATATTAGTATTACGCAATTTTAAGAACTGTTTTTGGCCCAAACCTATAATTTCGTCCGTGTTAGCCCTACGTTTGTTTATAGTTTTCAAATTAAATTGGCATAGTTATTTTTTCTGTACAATCTAAGACGAATTTACAATCTATTATTTCTGTAATAAGTAGGCCTAACTGAAATAATGAGGGAAATTAGTAATGAAACCTGTTTTTCGGCCTTGAATAACTTACTTGAAAATCTTGAATTGCCTAACCTCAAAACCAAAGAATTGTAATTTCGATGTTAGGCTTAAATTGTTGTTAGAGACATTAATTTTATTATTAGCTTTCAATTGAAATAGAAATAAATGAGTTAGTTAGGAAAGTTTTAATTGCTTCGCTTATTTAAAAAAAAAATCTGATGGAAATAAATGCATTGTAAAAATCAGAAAAAGTGTAACTTTGAAAATATTTAATTTGTAAAATTTATTCATTGATAAAAAAGGCTAATTAACAACAGGATAATAATTTTGCATTTTGATTTAGGCCTATTCGTTGTTTTATTTTTCGTTTTGTTATACTTTGAATTTTTGATATTTTAATTTATTCATTAAGTTAGGAACAATTTCAAATTTAGCTTTAAGAAAATCATTTTTAAGATTTTGCTTTTCAAACTGAATTGAAACCTAAAATCAGTAAATACAAATTTCATAATTAACTTGCCACAAAACTTTAACTCTGGGGAATTTTAAGCAACAAAATTGTTGTTTAAAATTTATGGTGCATTTGTTATATAAGTTGAGAATTAAATTTAATAAAAAAATGTCATTATGACCAGTCAAATACTTTTTCAGATAGATACAAATTATTGAAAATTTGGTTCCTTGAAAATAATACAAAACCTTGACTTTTATTCAAATTAACCGCATAAATAATGTAATTGAACTTCAAAATGTTTTTTTAACGTAGAATTGAACAAAGAAAATAATAGTGCAACTTGTTTTGATATAGCTTTATTAGTTTGTAATTAACGTCAGTAGGCTACTCAACTATCGGCATAGGCTAGTAAAAAATGTGATAGTAGGCTAAATTATTATTTTTTATAAGTTATTTCGTTTTAAACAACTTATCTGCTTTCTAACTACTTTTTAACATTTAAAAAGTTGTTTACGAGGCCTTTATGAAATAAAACAAAAGGTTTTATAAATATTTTGAAAATAAATTACATTATACTTTATGGCAGATAACATTACTTTTAGGAAAAACATGGCGGCCGCTTGCATGTGGCCACACTGTCTCTATCTAGTCACTGTACACTAGCCAAGCAAGTCCTGCTTTCTGGTGGCATTTGTTGAAACTAGGTGTAGACCTGATGTTTTACATACCTGCAATGGTACTCTAAAGTACCTCCATGGCTCAACTTGTAGATAAAGCCACTGTTACCTTTTATAAAGGCAGTTAAATTGGGTGGTACTTGAAAGTACCGTCGGGCAACAAAGGGTTAATTCATCTACAGCTTGTCTTACTCAAGTAAATGTAGAACTTAGTCAATATCTGTTATTTTTTTTTTTTTTAAAGCAATCAACGTAAAACACTTTTAAACTGTGCCAAGTTGTATTTGGAGACCAACCTTACAAAATTTTTAAACATGTCTATCTTTTTTATAAGCTGTGAAAAGGCTCATTGAGCAGTGGGACTCTGATTACATTTTTTTGTGATGAAACTAGTGACGGGTTATAAACAGAATTGTAATAATTCCCAATTTTTAAAAGTGAAAAAACAGTTGGAAAATCCTATTACAAAACTTTATTGTTTGTTTTTAAGCAGCCTACTGCCGGAGCTTACCTCGGTAAATGTATTTCTTCAGCAAGAGGCACCAGTATACATTTTCTATGGAAAACACTTAATAATCTTTCAAGTGATTTTATAGTTAGATTTCTTAAGCCTAGTGCTGTTACCAGTGAGACAAGGTTTTTAAATCTGAATTTTTCTAAAATTAAAAAGATGACAAAGACTTAGTTATTTTATATAAATCTCGGGTGTACATAAGTGAAAAGTGTTTTAATGCTAAAGATTTAGAACTTTTTTTCAGATATTAGACAATTTTATGCAAAGGGTTGTGAGTACATAAAAAGAAATTCCCCCTAAATAGTGAATATTTGAAACTTGCTGAGATAGCTGATATCTCACTGCGAAAAAGCATGACTTTTATACCTCAATTATTTCAAGTTTCTGTAAAATCAATTTCCTAAGTCACTTGCTGATGAAGAAGCAGAAAATTTAGAGTTGGAGTTTTCAAAATATCAATTTACATCCTTTGATAATGACACATTAACCCTCACAGTGCCAGACTGCCCAAAGTGACGTTCTCTCAGGCGCAAGATGCAGCCATTTCGAGAATTTGCATTTTCAATTAATTAATTCACTTAAAATCTTTCAATCTTAATAAAACTGGCACCGTTGGAAAGCAAATGAATTAAACTTTAATTTTTGTATTTAGACCTTTTTCGTAAAACGTATATATTTACATACGTAATCATCGTTTCAAAATTGTGGAATGTCAAACAGCTGCTTTCCGTGCAAGATCGTGACGTTAAGACCGTGAAACTTCGTCATTTTCAACGGTCTGCAACTCCTCACAGTTGTCAATTATGACAAAAATCATTAAAGCTTTGGATTCATCAGACTTTTATCTTTCAAGTGGTATTTTTAAATCATCTGTGGCTACATTAGGTTCTGAGATATAGAATTTAGAATAAAGGCTTGTCATTGGTCAAAGATTGGGCCAATAAGGAAGCATTTTTTAAATAGATTTTTACTATCAGAAATCGATTTATTCCTAAGATGTGTAATATACTGTTTCAAAGATAAAATTTCAAAGTTTTAGTCTATGTGCAGTTCAAATAATTTAGTGTTATTAGGTTGGTCCAAACTGAATAAGAAAGAATCGTCTTTAGGAGTTTACGGCTTCATTTTGCAAGCCGATTACCTAGCAATATTAGATGTAAGTGTTTTTTCTCTTGCTATTTTACTGAATTGAAAGTGTTTATAGTTTATAAAACTGTGTTATTTTGTGTTACAGTTATAAATAAATAAGTGTAGAATGTGTTATTGTTTTTTTTAGTGAAATTATGTTTGTTAAGTGTTATAAAGTAACCTAACCTAACCTAAATTTGACAAATTTGCTTATGTGATAGCAA
>JAGFPH010013905.1:7273-19947 GCA_018207615.1 Philaenus spumarius | reverse complement strand
ACTTTATATACACTAATTTAAAAAAGTTTAAGTTTAAACAAAAAACACAAGCCGTCAAACATTCACAAATGAGTAACGCGTATAAACGTAAACGACAGAACTTTGATCACAGTCTAGTTGTACCAATAACTACGTCACAGCCCCCACTCCACTTTTTTTGATATTTCCCGAATGAGGTAACCTTTTCTATCTAGAGACCTTGACAGATATCGGCATGAATCCTGGCACTTGGCCTAACCCTGGGGCGATGGGCCGGGGGTGTGGGGAAAGGGCGTAAGTGAAGAACATTTTTTCCCCCACACCGCTTTCAAATGCGACTCGTCCTTCAAACAAACTAGTGGATGTTTACCTCGCCTAACACGTTCACTGCTACGCAAATTTCGTACTTCCTAGGCTAAAAATTGGAAAATACTCCCAATACTGGGGTTGGTACGCAATGCACTGTGCGTCGGCCGTTTCTCGTAGTGTTCAGTGTCAAGTTCTCATGTGCGTCCTTAGCAGTGAACGTGTTAAACAGAGGTGTTCCGGGTACTGATGTTTATAGTCAGGTTAGTAGCGGTTTGCTCAAGTGCCGGCGTTCGCGCCGGTGTCTGTAACTCTGGTTTTATTCAGGTCAGATTCAAGTACACTGATCACCTACCATTGGAAATATGTATTTTTTAGGTGCAACTTGTGGATTGCTAATTGTGGCCGAAACGATCTATTCGAATTAGAGGATAAGAAACTTCAGCACAGAGCGGTGTGTGCGGTACATTTTAAAAATGAGGCGTTCGCAAACTCGACGAGAAAAAGACTGCTTCAAAACCATCCCAAAGCCGTACCAATACCATATTTAATCAAGTAAGCTAGTATTAATCAATTGTAAGTTAGTAGTGTTTGTGTGTCTGTGGTTCATAGCTCTCAAACGTATGAAGCGATTATGATTTAGTTTTTTTTTTTTTTTTTTTTGAAAGGGGGGTTGTGGGGGGGGGTTGGTGGTTGGGGGGGGGGGGGGGGATAGGGAGGGAGGTTTTTTGTTTTTGTTATAATACATTTGACTGCATCTTTTTCTTCAATTTTATATTGACTGAAAACTACAAACTTGTAGCCTAGGTATCTAAAGACATGATCGTTCATAACATAAAAAAAAACTCTGGGGGATTATGTCACCGTAGCCCCAGGCATCATTAATACGATCGTCTTCACTAAGCTCCATTACAGTAGTAACACACGTAAACAGGTCAAGAGTATAGGCCTAGGTCGACAATAAGAAAAGACTGGAGCACGTATCTTTCAAGACTACAGATAAAGAATCCCGTCTTATCTTGTTGCAATAACTAAAACTGCTTGTCACGCATTCTAGGAACGAAGAATGCTACTTGATAAGCTTTCTAATAATTTTGTTATCAGTGTCCAATTTTACTTTTATAAATGTTAAAGAATTTTAGAATGTGCAATACCAGGACGAAACATCCCTCTTCAGTATAACTTATCTTTCATCGAATTTTGACGATAATCTTTAGTAATTTGCAGGAAATCGTTTATGAACATCTATATTATTATTATTGTTATTTTTAGTTGCATGATTCTCGGTTTCCAAGTCACTTTGAATAGTAGTATATAGGATAATATAATAATAATAATATTAAACTAGCTGACCCGTGCGAATATTTCGCAAGTTCAGAGTAGGCCTATATTTACCTTATTTAACACGTTGATTTGATTCAGTTAATTGCGTTCATTTATTTATCTTGGTTTATAAATATCAGTTTTCCTATACGATCTTACAGTGTGAACAATCTAACTAACAGCTGTCATGTTAGTTAAACAGATGGTTAATAGATGGTGCCTTTCATTAGGAACATACAAAGTATAATATAAACTGTTTTTAATCAATTTTTGTTATTAATACATGAATTTTAAGCTGTTTGTATATTTTTCCGGTGTAGTGGTTAAGGAAAGCTTTAAAATGATGCCTCATTCATGTAATTTGATGATGTATTAAGGAAGTTATGGCGTACCGACAAAAAAATGGCCTTGAGAAATAATATATGCGATATTATCTGTTATCGGTCCGCCATGCGGCTTATTTTGGTCGTTAGAATGTTACGACGCGTTTCGGAACCGTAATCCCATTGTCAGGTTACACTTACACATTATAAACAGTCGTCGGTGCGGTAGGTGTGAGTGAAACAGAGAAAGAGCCAGTCGGAGAGAGAGAAATACTAGTACCAAGTCAAAAGGGGTTATTAGCGAATTTCCATGGGAAAAATGAGCTATTGCAGTGGCCCTTATGGTAAGACCCAAGGTCGGGAGTAGAAAATGAGCACCGATCATGGTCCCCAGAACACTATTTGGGGTGTCATTAAAAATCATATATGTATATGTGTTCTTACTCTAGCGGGCGCATTTTAATTCCGATTTGGTTCAAATTTGGTACACACGTTGGTTATGTACGTCGCTCGGACGAGTTCGTTATCCAACAACCGGAAGTACGTTTTTTGAACGGAAGTAGCTATGTTTTGAGATTTTACGAGAATGCATTTGTTTTTGCATTCTACAAATATAAATGTAGGGTGTTATGCTGCACATTTTGTTTTTTTACGCGACCTTATAGGTCGCTTGGTTCCCCCAGAATCGATCAAAATGTAAAATACCACAGAAGTACCCGGTTGAAAGCCATGTGGTGGATTCTACCGTGGGGTTGACGTGCAGGGCACGCAATGCATTGTGTATTGAAGGTACACCCAATACGGGGATTGGCGTGCGAAGCACGCAATGCTTTGTGTATTGAAAATACTCCCAATATGTGGAATGGCGTGCGAAGCACGCATTGCTTTATGTATTGAAGATACAGTACTTCCAATATGCGGAATGGCGTGTGAACCATTTTGCAGCTATTCAGCACCGTCGTGAATAGGCCTATTTCCCAAATTGTTGGTTTGAACCCTAAAACATAGGCCTATGAACTTAATTTTGGAAATTCGATCAACTCACGTCAGCGGTTCAGCTGCGTGGTCGAATTATTTCGTCTATTTTCGGACCGAGTCGGCCGGGACGAACGTAAGTCCTGTTGTAGTCAAAGCAAGTGACACTGACTCTTCTTTGCCTTATCACTGATCTGTATATTTACATCATATCTGTGATTACATAGGTATAAATACAGAGGTTGGGTGGGAGTTCATTTTTTATTTATTATGCTAATGAAAACCTACACGTTTTCATAATAGGCCGCATAAAAATATGTTTATAAGTGTTTAAATTTAAATTAAAGCCTCAACAGAATCATTTCAAGCTGATAATTTTACCTCAGAATTAGTTTCTCCTTCGGGGCACGATTCCCAATGCTTCAAAGGAACAGCCAAAGGGTTATTTTGCAATAATCGTTTTCTCGAAGAATTCGCAAAGGCCGAAATTCGGAAGTGGTTGGAACACAAGTATCTGGCCCTTAATTGGTTGTCTTGCAGTTCACTAAACTCGTGCCTTCCGCTGTTTAGAATCCACGCTGTGCACCTGAAAAGAAAACGTGCAGTAAGAACGCTGTAGACCATACAAGTTTCAGTAACCGTAGTTGGAAAGAGAGATATACAATTTTATGTATTCCCAAAAATATTCGACATTAAAATAACATTATACAACGTTGTCACTCTCATAATCTGTGCAATCAATCTCTTTATGTAGGGCAGTATTTATAATTGTTCTTTTTTTAAGCTAAATTTAGTGGTTACAACTTTTACACTTTAACTGCCAGCCCCTATGAGTGAAAATATACCTCCAGGCCAAAGAGTTTTCGGTTGCATTTTTGGTGTGTGAAAATTAGATACACATGGCCTCTAGCGTCTGCAATATAGGCCCATCGATGTATAAACACACTGGATCGCTGGCTGCGTGTATTGAAAACGGTCCGGCTGGCCTAGCCGCTTCCCCCACCACTGGAGGGACAGCAACAACACGTGAAGCATTCAAAGTTAATGCAACGCTCACAAATGTTTTAATTTATTTTGCTCAGCTTCAACAACGGCACCAAACATTATTTATAAAATAATCATTTTAATTTCTAAACAATATTTAATTGTTATACAGTATGTAACACTTATTTTTTATGGTAAACTAGTGGACCCAGCAATGCTTCGCTATTGCTTGATTTAATTTAAAAGTTAGTAAAGTTATTCCATTGACTTAAGTGATCGAATTGCAAAATGATTTTTATGCCACAAGAATATACTACACAAATTTAGATCTATAGTTTGTAAACCTTTATCGATAATACAGTAAACCTTTTGTTTGTTTTTACCTAATCTAAAAAAACTGATAGTTGTGATAAATTGTAAAAAACCTGATTCTAAATTAGCCCAATTGGTTGGAAATAAACGTGTTTTGGTTCATTGTAGGCCTAACCTAAAATTATGTTCAGTTTTTGATGCAAATCAGTTGTTTTATATATAATATGTAACAACCAATGTTTGAATTGAATTAAAATATAGTAAGCAATTTTAGTTGATTTTTGTTTTTATTTTAAGTTGGTCAATTTAACCTAAAAGCTGTTGGTTTTGAAATAATAATAAACTGATTACAAATTTGCTAGTAAAGTTGCTATGGTAATGAATGTAAACAAACATGTGTTACTAAGCATTTTATAGGAACAGCTGATTTTGTGCGCTATGGTCTTGAGTCCATACAAAAGAGGCTGTTTAGTTTTTTCTAAATTTGAAACTTTTTCGGAAAACTTTTCAAATTTGTCTTTATATGATAATCTAGTTCGGACTATTATGAACATTTTAAAATAAAAAAATAGCCAAATTGGTCCAGCCGTTCTCAAGTGATGCGCTTACAAAGGAACAGCAATTAATTCATTTTTATTATATAGATTAACAGTTTGTGTTTAAACTATTATTATTGTTGTTGGATAAGGATAAGGAAAAGTTTAGGGGAAAATAAACTGAACCAAAACCATAATGAAAAACATGATCTGTATTAGCATTTTAAACTGCATTTAATTTACATAAAAGTATACCTAGGTATACATTACACTTTAAACATTGTTAAATAAAACAAGTTTAGTAAGTTTTTGACGCACTCCAAGCTTTGTAAATGTAGCTTGCAATGTTTTGAAATGTTACAAAATTCCCTTAAAATGTATAATAATTTTATTTACTACTAGGAACTCGACTTCTGATCGCTTCGCTCGCCAAACCCTGTACAATGTACAAACGAGCCAAAGATTAACGAGATTCATTAGCGAATTTTCCAACTGCGAGCGAAGCGAAGCGTCCAGGGGCAGAGCCCCTAGTGTTTAGTAACGAAAGGAAAAAGTTCAACTTTAGGCCTATATAAAAAGTAGTAAACATTTTTTATAATTTTTTTCATAAATGTAAAAAAGTTTCGTAATTTAGTTCTAAAATAGAACTGTATAAAAGTATTGATCAATCTCAAATTTCTTATTTTGAAAACACCAGTTTTTATGTTCCTACTACAAGACTGCTAACAAAACTAGGCCTGTTTTGAATAGTAATTTAGGAATACTATTTCCTCTGCCCAAAAATGACATATTATTATAAAAAAGTGTAGAGGATAAATCAAAGAATTGAACTGTATATAACAATAACAACGTGTATCACTGTCCATCTATCACGCTGCCCACCGCGGGTCTATCCCGCCAGTGGAGGGGGAAGCTCCACGCCGGCCGGCTCGTTTCTCGAACCTTTCAGACTACTCAGCGCGCAATCCAGTGTGTTTATACATCGATGTATAGGCCTACACATTCCATACATTGTGGACCGTGTATATCTGTTAGGATACACCATCGATATATAGTTCGTTGGGATACACACATGAATAACTTGTATTTCATATTACATTTTTGACTGTATATGAACTCGGTCAATAAACACTAAATTTAGTTAGTAAGCACTAAATCTATAAATAAATTTACAAAAACGGTATCAGGAAACTGACACATACTTTCTCTCTCATTAAGAGTGATTTTCCCATAAAAATCCATAAAGTAACGGAAAACCCAACTTTTCTCAAAAACGGCTCGAACGATTTTGGTTAAAATTTTGTAGTTAATAGTACTTTAGGTCCCTAATAAACTATAAAATTTCAATCAAAATCGTTAGAGCCGTTTTTGAGAAAAGATGATTTTTCCGTTATTTTAAGGGTTTTTATGGGAAAATTACCCTTAAAAATTAAAAAATTCACAAAAATGAAAAAAACGCCTGGAGATACCGTGGATTAATACCTCCATACCAAATTTCATCAAAATCGGACGACTGGTTTAGGCACTAGGTCTGATAACACCCACACACATACCTGCCACACGCACAGACATCACTCCGAAAACTACTTTTTTAGGTTCAGTCGGACCCAAAACGGATATTTCCACCAAAAACTCAAACTCGAAAATTTTGACGAATACAATACTTTCTCCGTATACTGTGGTATAGGGGGAGAAAATAAAAAACACTAAATAACTATGTGTCACAGACCTAACCTATTCTTTTTAACATAGGCCTACTATATATGGCATGTGTTGTAAACACACATTCAGGGCTGCCAACGTAAAGACCAAATTAATACTGCTGTTCTGTGGGGCCAGATGAGTTGAAAACAGCATTATATCGCTTTGGAAACGAGATCCTAAATACGTACATGTTTAAAAGTAAAGTAGACCGTGAGCCGACCGGATGCAGATGTGGCCTCCAGAGCAAATCAGCTGTGTATCTAATTGGATACGCATGGCAGTTAAAGCGTTAATGTTTCAAATAAGGTTAAAACTGTAAAACGTTGAAATAGTTGTCTGTGTATCTTGGGTGCAAAGTTGAGTTTGTCGCACGAGAAAAACATTTGACGCCCTAGGCGTAGCCGAGTAAAGTAAACTTTGCGCCCGTAATACAAACAACGTTTTTTCTACAGCTACATTTTAAATTAGTGTTTTAGTTAAAAAGTTCTGTTTTGCAGAGTTTCCACAACAATCAACATTCTAAAAACATAGACTCCATCTAAGTATTATGTCTACTTTAGCGCACGCCAGCTGTTTAGCCGTGCGATAAAACAGAGGTATAATTGCTTGACGCTGAACACATGTAGACTTATTCTACATTCATCCATTCTAAATTCATTATTAGCGAATTTCCATAGGAAAAACGAGCTATGCAGTGGCCCTTATGGTAAGGCCCAAGGTCGGGAGCAGCAAATGAGCACCGATCATGGTCCTAAGAACACGTTTTGGAGTGTCATTAAAAATCATATATGTGTTCGCACTCTAGCGGCCGCATTTTAAGTCCGATTTGGTTCAAATTTGGTACACGTGTTGGTTGTCTACGTCGCTCGAACGAGTTCGTTAGCCAAAAAATCCAACAATCGGAAGCACGTTTTTTGACCGAAAGTAACTATTTTTTTAGATTTTTCCTACGAGAATAAATTTTCTTTTGAGTTTTTTCTACAAATATAAATGTAGGATGTTATTTTGCACATTTTGTTTTTTTACGCGACCTTATAGCTTGCTTAGAGACAGAGAAAGAGCCAGTGAGAGAGAGAGAGAGAAATACTAGTACTATAAGTCAAAGGTGTTTATTAGCGAATTTCCATGGGGAAAATGAGCTATTGCAGTGGCCCTTATGGTAAGACTCAAAGTCGGGAGTAGCAAATAAGCACCGATCATGGTCCCCAGAACATGTTTTGGGGTGTCATTAAAAATCATTTATAATATGTATATATATATATGTGTTCGCACTCTAGCGGCCGCATTTTAAGTCCGATTTGGTTCAAATTTAGTACACACGTTGTTCCTCTACGTCGCTCGGACGAGTTCGTTAGCGAAAAAAATCCAACAATCGGAAGCACGTTTTTGCCCGGAAGTAACTTAACTACTTTTTGAAATTTTTCCTATGATAATGAATTTGCTTTTGAGTTTTTTCTACAAATATAAATGTAGGATGTTATTCTGCACATTTTGTTTTTTTACGCGACCTTATAGCTCGCTTGGTTCCCCCAAAATCGATCAAAACGTAAAATACCATTAGACGTACCCGGTTCAAAGCCATGTGGTGGATTCGTGGGGTTGGCGTGCGAAGCACCCAATGTTTTGTGTATTGAAGATACTCTTAATACGGGGGTTGGCGTGCGAAGCACGCAAAGTTTTGTGTGTTGAAGGTACTCCCAATATTCTGAATGGCGTGCGAAGCACGCAATGCTTTGTGTATTGAAGACACTCCCAATATGCGGACGGCGAACCATTTTGCAGCTATTCAGCACCGTCGTGAATAGACCTATTTCCCAAATTGTTGCTTGAAACCCTAAAACATAGGCCTATAAACTTAATTTTGGAAATTTGCTCAACTCACGTCAGCGGTTCAGCGTGGTCAAATTATTTGTACTTCTAACATTTAGGTTAAGTATTTATTAAAGTGTAGACTTGCACCTTGCTGGTAATTTTAACTTTCATTATAACTGTTGTTATAAAATGTACGAAATAATTTGTTTTGAACATTTAACATTATTTACCATCTTAGCTTTTTGGTTTTTATTAATCATACACCATTAGTATAAAGAAACATAACATGATTATTATGTGTATAGAAGGTACTACCGGGGTTGGCGTGCGGAGCACGCAGGGGGTTCCCCCAGTTCTTTATACAATTGTTGATCCGGCTTGCTATTCACTTTTAATTATACATTGTTTATTGTGTAAAGAAAAAAGTTCAAACTTGGTACTTACAAAACTTCAATTATGTGACAAATGAAAGGGATTTAAAAAAAATGTGGCACGCAAAACGGGTGCGTATCGTGACTGTTGTTGAAATGAGACCTTGCGAACAGTTTTATGATAAAAAATAAACGAAATAAGTGGTTTTAAATTGTTAACATTGCTCTTACGGGGTAAACATCCAAGATGACCGCAAATACAGTAGACCCTTAAGGGCAAAATGACCAGTGAACAGAGACCTTTTAAATGAGGTATCGCTCGACCTACCTTTACATTTGAAAATTTTCCAAAATCGACCCCCACCCCCCCAAAAATACTTTTGGGGCATTTTTGAAGTTGAAAACATTTTTACTGGATTCTCTGGGTTAAGTTAAAACGAAGGTTGTAGCTCATTTGGTTCAATCGCTATACATTGCACACGGGTGGTCTGGTACACCCTGTATATGCACCTCTGTACCACACGAAGCCACTTACCAAGTTTCATCAAAATAAACTTATTCATAAATAAGCGAGGTACGTTATAACATTTAATTTATTCTCAGTAAGAATAACACGGGGGCCACACAAAATGGGACGTTTTGTGCAAGTATCAATAGATCACAACCGGACGAAGTCGAGATTCATCAATATACGAGGGCGTACCCAAAAGTAACCGGAATTGCGTTGCCGTGGGCGGGGCTTGTGTGATACGCATTCCTGCCGCTAGGCATGTACAGTGCTGTTCCCCTGTTCGTTCAGTGAGACCGGCGCCGTCGACCTAGCTTGTTTTGTTCGTCCGCAGTGTTGGTTTTCACTGGCGCCGTTTTGTTGTCTTTTCGTTTTTTACGATGGCGAGTTTAAGTGAACAACGCGCGGCCGTGAAATCTTGCTTCCTGCTTGGTAAAAACGCCGCTGACACTGTTTCAACGTTGAAAGCAACTTACAAGGACGACGCTATGGGAAAAACTCAAGTGTACGAGTGGTTCGCTCGGTTTAAAAATGGCGACATGTCGATCGAGGACAAACCACGTTCTGGACGTCCATCGACCGCCCGGACGGATGAAAACGTTGAGAAAATTCGCGAACTTGTGCTCGCAGACCGTCGTCAGACCATCGTACAACTGTCGGAGGTTAGCGGGGTGTCTTGGAGTTCGGTTCAGCGGATTTTAACCGAAGATTTGGAAACGAAAAGGGTCGCCGCCTTATCTATGTAAGTTCATAAATCTGCGAGATATAAAATTTTACTTTTTCTCCATAAGAATAGCATTGGACAATGTACAGTGCGATTTTTTAACCGTGCCCTCGGCCACGATTGTACTAACCTGAATGATAACGTTAGAAATCGCTCTGTCTACTCTAGTTTTCTCCACGAAAACTGAGCCGAGCGGCGTGAAACAGCGAAAACCGAGCTTCAATAACACTGTCATTTAATACACTTAGCAGCGATGTAAAATTATGAAACTTTCACGGATACGCAGATAAGAACCATACGATTCATATGATGTAAAAGAAAATCAATTTCAAAACCTATTTCATATTTTAAAAATTAATAATACAACAATGTACTTTAATAATGACATGACATTTTCACACCGCTGGAAAGTTTTGTATTTATTGATCAGAGACAAAGTGTTCGCGAGAAAGTTTTAGATAAAGGTCCAAATTAAATATTTTATTTGTAACATTTTTTCGTTTGACTTACGGTTTGCTCGGTACAGCGGTATAATGTGTGCGTTTCCATTAAAACTACACCTGGCCGGGCCGTGCAGCCAGGTCGTGTTTGACATTTACTTTAACCACACCACAGTATTATTATTCGAATACTCCAACAAGAGACAAGTAGTCTATGACTCATTCAAGTAGATATTATTTCAATAATTTTATTCGAATAATTATTCAATCATTTTTGTTTATTCGAAGTTTGTGGAACTGCCTTTATAATCCCTCCCTGCTACACCGCTAGCCCACCGCGCGCTAGCCGAGCCGAGGGGTACGGTTAAAAAATCGTACTGTACTGTGTTTAGCACTATTATAATCTCGGTAACCAATTTACGTTGAGAAATGATAAAGTCGAATAAAATAGTGCGAAATACAATTATATTTGGTAAAAATTCCACGTAAAAAACAAAAGACCCATTTTGGTGTTCGACCTCCCACGCCCAACTCCTTTTTGGTTAGGGGGATCCGTCTCGTTATCAAAATAAACGTTTGGAAGTCATACAAATTGCTTTACATGTTTGCACCAAATGCCATCAAAATCGGACCTTTTTACGTTAGTTAATGTGCATCAAATTGGAACGAACGGTGTTTTAGTCATTTTGGGGGCCTCAAAACGAAAATTGATCATGGTCTCGGGCTTAAGAGTCTACTCCAGTAAACGAGAAAGCAACCGGTGACCCCAGCACTTCTCTCTATAGCCGTATCTAAACAGTGCAATTTCTTGCAGCTGAGCCCTTTGACATTTCCTCATTTAAAACCATTTTACAAATCCAACTCTTGTAATTTAGTGCTGAAAAAAAAAACTGAAATCTATACTAATATTATAAAGAGGTAAAATTTGTTTGTTTGTATGTAGGGGGTAATCTCTGGAACTACTGAACCGATTGAAAAAATAGTGCAGTAATAAAAAGCCACACTATCCCTGAACAACATAGCTTATAATTCATTTTGATCAAAACAGTTTTTATTTCAATATTTGTAAATTTAATCGGAAAAAATCTTAGGTTAGGCCTAGACTGATGAACCGACACATGTATTTACATTTATTACCATAGCAACCAATTGAATGAAATAACAGATAAAACACCTCCAATATTTCCATTAACAGCTGATTTCAAACTTTGAAGCAATTGAAGGCTTGATGTAATAAACTGTACGAAGAACTGGCACATACTTTCTTACAAACATATTAAACAGATTCACTGTGACTTCATAATTTTATTAAAGTAGTAGATAGGGATACACTAAATCAGGAGAGTAACTAATAAATATTATTATTATTATTAGCTGAATGAGAATTTTTAGAAATATGCTGTTTGCTTATGGTTTGGGCACAAAGGGCTATAAATAAGCCATATTTTATCAAAATCGTTAGAGTCGTTTTTTATGAAAAAATAAATGATTTTTTGGGGGGTATTTTTTTGGCCAAAAAGTAGGTTGTTTTTCAAAATTTGTCAAACCCTTTATTCGTGCATCTATACAAGCCTAATTGACATGTTTGGTGAAAATTTGTTCGAAATAGGTCGATTATTTTTCTCTCTAGCTTTGTACACATAGACAGACATACATTTTGTAAAAAAAACACTTTTTTGACTCAAAAGGTCCGAAAACGAATATTTCCACAACAATCTTAATATTGATTTTTTTTGCGATCACTATACTTTCTCTGTACAGTGAGATAGTAAAAAGGGATCTAAGTGCCAATTTCAATCTTTTTTAGGTTTATCCAAAAATAGAATCTATGTGCCAACGCCAATAACGTAAAATCAGATCGAAATGCCAAAACGAGTTACCACTAGTTACAATAATTGATAACAGAAAGCGCTGGGTGTATGTGCCTTGCTGGCTAACGTGAAATGGGATCCATACCCAAGCGCACGCGCGTCTAATCTGGCAGTCATCAGCTGCCGCTTAGTGTTGCTCTGTAGGTTATGTTACGTTTTGAATGACGAGTTTTGTTAGCGCAGTGTTTGTTTCTTAATTCAGTAGCTATGGAAGCTAGCCTAGATAATAGTGTGGTTAAAAAATGTAGGAAGACAGGTGACGCGAGACTTTCCGAAGAAATAAAGAAAAAGAGAAATGCAGGGAAGGGGAAGGCAAAGAGTGTACCAACTCAAGACGTCGTGTGTAAATGCCGATATAATTGTAAGGATATTTCGTATCAACAAAAGTTGATACTCTTTAATGATTTTTACAAGGCAGATCACTGTAAGCAGCAAAATTATTTATTAGGCCTAATACAAGTTACGCACGTTGCCCGGCGTAGACACGGTAGCTATGCAGTTGCTTC
>JAGFPH010013904.1:0-25139 GCA_018207615.1 Philaenus spumarius | reverse complement strand
CAATACCTGTTTTAGGAATTGTACTGTATGGGATATTATTGTTAGCCGATGTTAAATAGTGGCTTAGTTACCAAGTTGAGTTAATTGCGTGAATAAATATAGAGATAAGCATTCTACCACTGAGCTACTGATGTATTATTATTGAACTGTTCCTTACCGATTTAACTAACTTAGCGTTTGAGGTTGTAGGTTACTTAGAGTTACCCGGATGTTGAGGTTGGTAAATTTGAACCCTAATAGAGGTAAACCATTTACCAGGGAGTAGACTGTACCCTACATTCCAAGAGGTGCTAGGACGTATGAGGAGTAGGAGACGATGAGTTACGTATTCATACAAAACCAACCAGGGGAGAGGCAGACGAGCCCAAGATTTGTTACTTCAAACAGCAAGAGAGAACAAAGCTGATGTTGTTTTGTTTAGTGAGCAGGGAAGAAAACCAGATAATGCAGTATGGTACCAGGATGAAACACTTAGAGCAGGAATAGAAGTCTGCAACACGAGGATGTCTATTAACAACTTCTTAAAGGCTTTGTGTGGATTGAAGTGGCAGGTCTGAGGATATATAGTTGCTATTTCTCACCAAGCGATGCTTTTGGCAAATTTGAAAGGGAGGCGTAAGCTCTGGAGGATAATTTCAGATCCAAACCGGGAGAATTTATAATAACTAGAAACTTCAACAGCAAAGCCCCAGGACTGGAGAAAAAGGAGGTTAGACAAATGAGGAAAACTCATTTCAGAATTAATCTCCAGAAATGACTTATTAGTCCTAATCATAGGTAGGAAGCCTACTTTTAAAAACTGGTTTAGAGGTCAATTATTCATATCATGATAACGACTGCAATTGTGACTAGGAAGGTACAATATTGGAAGGTCCTCGAAGATGAAACACTAAGTGATCACCAGTATACTGAATTTCAGATTACGAAAATTAATCAGGGATTATCGAGTTTTTGTGACAGGAAGAGGAGAAATCCTGAATGGAATACTCGGAAGGTGGATGTGGGAAAGAAAACTCACTGCCTCAATTGAGGAGGCCAAGCTCGTAGCAAATTTAAACTGGACACCAGTACCTCAGATTTACGAAGGAGTGATAAGGGCTTCAAATGCAGTAATTATAAGGGCATGTAATAGTTCTATGCCAAGAAAAATGTAGTAGAGATCACAAGACAGATGTCAAATACTTCTGAAACGAAGACATAGCCCAGCTAAGAAGAAAATGTCTAAAAGAAAGAAGGAAACCGATAAGGTATAAGGTAACCTAAAGCTTCAGCATCAGTATAAAACATCGAGAAAAAAGTTAAAAGCTGCTATGAAAAAGAGTCAAGATACATGTTGGAAAAGCTATTATTGGAAATCGAAAATGACCTATGGGGACTGGCTTATAAAATAGTATAAAAAACTAAGGACTCGTTAATATGTCCCGGGATTAAATGATCCAATGTGGGTTAAAAAGACTTTTTCCCGAGTCATCCTCGGTGGTACAGACAGGGACATGAGGGATGGGTAGTAACAGAGTAAGACCTATTTGCCTTAGGAGAACTATAAAAAGAAGGAAAATTGCTAAAAACAGGAAAAACTCTGGGACCAGATGGAATACCAAATGAAGTACTAAAGAAAATAATAGAATTCTATCCAGAGATTCTTTTGAAAACTTACAACACATCCCTTAAAGCAATATCATTATTTAAGGATTGGAAAATACAAAAACTAGTACTGCTCAGGAAAGCAGAGAAACCACTGGAGAATACATCATCATATAGGCCTATTTGCCTCCTAGACACATGAGTAAACTGTTGGAAGGATTAATCCTCCAACGACTTCAGTCGTTCATACAGGGAAAAAAGAGTCTGTCAAACCAACAATATGGATTTAGGAAAACAAGCTCTACGGTTGATGCTATAAAATCAGTCATAGATATGGCGGCTGCTGGTAAACAGGGTAGTGGCAGAAAAAGAGGATTTTGTGCTCTGGTGGCAATAATTTGTAGAGATCTCTACAAATGGCAATACATAAGACGGAAGCAGTACTGGTTACTAATAGAAGAGCCTTCGCATATCCTAAAATATCTATAGATGGGAGCGAAATACAATGGAAAAAAAGTGTAACGTAACTGGGAATGGAACTGGATAATAGACTTAACTTTGGGAGGCACATCATTAAAGTAGCAGAAAAGGCAATGCATACGGGAGCAAGCTTAATGAAGATGATGCCGATCTAAAGAGAAAATAAGGAACGTAAAAGGAGATTGGTAGCTAGTGTAGTGCACTCTAAGATTCTGTACGCGGCACCAATATGGGCGGCAGCATTAGACAAGGGAAACAACCGCAGGAAACTAGCGGCAGTATAACGGCATACGGCATTGAGAATCACCTCAACATACCACACAGTGTCGGAGGTTTTGATCTTGGCAGGAGTTCTCCAATACATCTTTTAGTAATAGAGAGAATTGAAGTGTACGATACCCACTTGCTACAGAAAAACCAGGAACATATAAATAAGGAAGCAGTAAGAACGGAGGCTAAAGCTAGGTTCATGGAGAAATGGTAAAACTCATGGGAAAAAAGACAAATGGGATGATAGACCTACCGATTGATTCCTAATCTGAGCGAGTAGATGGATAGACGGCATGGGAAGACGAATTTCTTTCGCACTCAAGCCTTTACAGGACATGGATGTTTTAACTCGTACCTCCATAGGTTTGATATTGTTCAGTCACCTGTGTGTTCATATTGTGTAAGCGAAATGGACAATGTACAACACACTATTTTCAGCTGCCCTGAGTGGAAGACAAATAGAGATAAATTAAGGCTAGATATAGGTGGACAAGTGACACCGAATAATATGGTAAATCAGATGCTACAGTCAGCCTAAAATTGGAACACAATGGACAGCTATGTACGTCAGGTATTGGAGAAAAATCTAGGAATAGTAGAAATATAGCTGCGTAGAAAAGGTTCTAGAGCCCTTTAAAGGCAAATGTGGTTCCACGCTGAAGTAATGCGGTTTAGCGATGCCAGCTTGGATATAAGCCTGGAATATAGATGTTTGGGTATAGTTGGTAAACCGGATGAACCGGGAGTCCCACACACCGGGAGACTAGTCTCCTGATAGTGTCTAATGCAATCCTCCTAAAAAAAGACATAGAGATAGAGCCAATATAGTAGAATAAGTATATTTTTGGGCAATAAAACTATTCTATCATTGAACCACATAGTGTATTATTTATCCATTGTATTAAAACCAACCAACCTTAACAAATAGTCTTATTCACTTTTGAACAATATCAATACATTTACTGTGTTGAAAGTCCCTAACGTCATAGACCCAGTTAGATACAGTTTATTATTTGTAGGTCTAAGTAGTTTCTTCTGAAGAACGAAGTAAACAAATATTTTCAACAACGTCTAACCTCAAATAGATCTTATAGCCTACATTAGTTCTATAACAGTTTGAAAGTAGCTTTACATGGTCAACGTGAGTAGTTACTTTAAATTTAATATTTTCAATTACTAAACATATTAGACAATAATAATCTTTTTAATTGTACACATTAATCTAGTTAAAAAGGCCCACATCATAGTTAGGTATTCCTAAATAAAATTTGAATTAAAACATTACTTGTTTAAATAATGTTTTTTAATGTATATCAAATTCATCTGAGATTTTTCACGGAAGCTGACTAATATTACATTACTTATAATTGCTTAACCTATCTTTTCCATTACAGTTAATGTACGTATGTATGTGTTGATAATAAAGTTTTGTTATTTATACTTAGCCTTATCTGTTATAAGATATGTATTACAAAGGTTTATGGTTAGTTTTACTACTTTTATCATGTTCCCGTCCATGTAGTGCAATATGAACTTTCGATATCATGGATTTTGTTATGCATAAAGTAAAGTCTCTGCGTGAAGTCATTAACTCAGATTTACTGAATCGTAACAATTAGTTAGATGTACCTAAATATATTATACACCTAATGTTTAATAGTTTAGCCTTAATCTAATAGACGCCGGATACAAAAGCTAGTAACTAAAGTTTAGAATTGACTTGGAATTGTGGTCGACTTTGATGTAAATCTTCTTAATTTACTAGGTGATTTTTAAATATGAATGACAGATATTAGTGATGGTGTTGCTGCTTGTTTTTAAATTGAATAATTATTTTCTTTTAGGTAAAAAGACAAATTAAACAAATTTTTTATAGGCTACATTAACCTTATTCAAACAATCGTAATTCTTGTTCTTATTAGTGTCGATTGTCAAGTAAAACGCAAAACTAATACAATTTTATCTTTGACGACAGTTTCAAAATGGTAGTTTCTTGTTTGAGTTGTATTATGTTTAATATTGTATTGGACAATCGACATAAAGGAGAACAATTAAACCTTATATCATAAGGTTATATATAAGGAGAAGTGGTCAAATCCTTATATGAGAGTGCTTTACTGGGGCTTGGAGAGCCAGTAAAACATTTTAATAAATTAATGTCACTCTAATAAAAATATAATATACTTTAGATTGAAAACAAAAATCTTTACCTTCCTCGATATTTCCTGTATGACGAAGCAATCATTATAACCATTACGTCAACCTTAGGCCTCACACAAAGTATATCCATTAACTAAATATTGAAACAATAATATATTCAAGCAGAACAGTCTGAATGGAAGTGCACAGGAAGAAGAAACAATAGAGAGGAAACTGAACACGATTTCTTTGAATCGAATTTAATAAACGTAACCTTCCATCTTGAATCTTGATCGGCAAAAGTTGTCTCGAGGAGCAATTTCCACGCTAAGACAAACAAGTTTTTGAATTGTGTTAAAGATTTGTTTTAACTTGTAAAATTGTTTTGTCGTTCTATTTTGTTAAATTGGGTTGTGGAACACACCTCTAACAGGAACGTTCTGTACATATTCAGCTGTAGTTAATATGACAACTTCTAAATATGAATATATACTCAGCTAATTAGATTAACAGTTGCCTAACTATATTTAAATTAAATATGATATAATAATTATCAATATTTAGTCGTCGTCGTCGTAGCACCTACAGCTGAATATGTACAGAATGGTCCTGTTAAAGTGTGTTCCACAAGTGAAATATTTAGTCCAACAGTTTCAGTAACTATCCCGAATATCTTCACAAAGTTTATATCGTTATAATATAAGTAAGTACATACTATAGTAATTAATACCCCGTGAAATTTCACTTGCAGATTAATTTGATACACATGTACTATACACATCAGAAAAAAATCTTTAAAATAAGACGTTATTGAGGTTAAAGGTATAGTTTTAAAAGTATGTGTTTAAAAAATGTTTGGATTACTTCATTCTTCAGAAAAAACTACGTAGGATTACAAACAAAAAACTATATCTAACTGGCAATATGCAGTTAGAGGTTTCAACATGATAAATGTTCAAAGTCTACAATTAAACATTTTACTCAAAGAATAGAAATAAATTTTGAAAATAAAAGAAAAGATCATATATTTGAATCAACTGTACTCTTACTTAAATACATTTTACCCGACATACTTTAAATGCAGTCTTTAAGGCAAAACTGTTTTATTGTTCACTTTAAAATTCACTTAAGTTTTCATCGAAAGTATTCCTATGAGAAATATAACAGTTACAATGTGTATGATTATATTTAAATAGCAATGGTTCAGACCAATAGCCCAAGATATTGATAGTTTAAAATATAGGTTTATATTTTTGTAGGCCTAAGTTGTTTTTCAGGGTGTCAAGAATGAAGTAAACGAAAAGAATTGTAAAAATTCAAACATTTTGAACGATTTCTAACCACAAAGCCGGTCATACTGCATATTATAGGCTACATTATATGTATAACTTATATAAAAAACAACCAACATGTATAGAAGTTTATTTTGATTGAAATCAGCTGTTTCAATGTCTCAATAACGTAACATATATTATGTCTTGAAAGTGATAATTATGTTTCACGTCCGTACACTCGCTTTATAGGAGTTGATATTAGACGGTTGTAGATCTGAAAGTAAAGGTAAAAATATTGTACATCTTTTAAGAGTCTCTAAGAGTTTAGTAAAAGTAACTTCTGTTCCATTCATTTTACATCAATCTATAACAAAGAAAGTAGAATATTAATAAATCTTCTTCGATTTGCTTCATCCTTATTCAAACGTTGAACAAGATTAACGATAACTTTATACTGTCGTATGTCCTAACTATAGAAGGTAATTAATCTTAAAATAGTTAGTAATGCTTTAAATATTGTAGCTTCTAAATGTTGTTATAGAAGTTGTTTCTAAATTGAATCTATTCTGCCTTGACGTATTTACAATAAATTCGTATGGGTATAATACTTTTATTGCAAAAATATTTAAATCAATTTGCTCGAATTACATACATGGCCATTGCAGGGTGCTTTGGTTATAAAGCTTACTTGCTAATTCCAATAATTATAACTCATACAATATTAATTACGATCCATGTACAGCCCAAACTTTTGGTTCCCACAAAAATAAATAATTGAAGATACTATCATGTGGGATATCGTTTGAAAGCTTCGATAACGATTTTAGAATGTTTTGATAATATGTAGTTTCCAAGTAAGCAATCGAACTTACAAAGTTTTCATTTTCTATAATATGAATGTAGGTAATAATGTACCATGTAAATTATAAAAACTTTGCTGTCAGACTTGAGGAATTTTATTCTTACATAAAACACACCCACTTCGTTCCTACCATTAAACAACGCTCAAAGTGTAAACCTAAGCTCTATACGACAGTTTGATGACGTCATTAATCTTAGCGTGTTTAAATTAGGATTACAAACTTGAAGGTGATTTATTAATAGTCTGGTACCCTCTAACGCAATTATTGAGATTATTGTTTGAAGCTTTACTTAAGACCATCTTAATCATAATATTAGTTTATAGTAGTACCCGGATGAAATTTGTTCTTATAAAATTTGACTTGTTTCAGTTGAACTAATAGAGGCGGTGAAACATTCTAACGAGGCTTTACTTTAGAACTGACGTGGAAAAAACTCTTAACATGTATTCCTAAAATATCATTTACATGATTGGATTCATCACCTAGTTCTGAATTTACACGTGCAATCATTTCATTCTTAGTATAAATTTAAAGAGAAATTAATTAAAACAAGATGTGTTTACTACCTTTTTTTAAAATCGATTTCAATATTTAGCTGAATAAAAATTATCGATTATTAAAAAATGTTGTCTTCACATAGCTTCAAACTTTAACAATATTTTAAAATGTCAAGTCTTTATCAATAGTATTTAATTAAAATATCATAGCTCATGGTTTTTACCCAATTCTATCTTTACAGCAATTGAAAAGGATTTTTCTTGCCACAAAAATGATTTTAGTTGGTTCAATAATAACAGGATTCTTTGATGTAAAAAACAAATTGATGAATGCAATAATGCTCAGTTTGTTTAACATTGGTTGTATATTCATAGGTGCATAAGACACAATCAGATAATAGGCCTAACCTCGAAACATTCGTTGTGTGTAACAAAGCCTTCTATATCAGTAGCGAATTTTTCAAAATAATATTAAAATATGTTCAATCGTTGTTTGAAACCAGAAAGATGTAAAATTATCAAAGCGGGGGCTGACGTATCCAGGCACTTAAAGCAAGATGTTTAGAAACCTTTCCATCACAGATTCTATAATCCGATATTATATTTCCAGGAACAGATTTGTAAAGGATTCCAACTTCAATGCATCTATCACTCCAAATCCTTCTTTAACACCTCCAGCATACATCATTGCAGCCTTTAAGAATAATGTCATTTATTTTATTTTGACAACATCGATCAGGCTGTTAAATATTAATTTGAAATTTGAATTCACTTAATCTTGATTCAGATATCATTTAATTATTTGTATAACTTCTTTGGTTCATTAGTATTATTTTAATGCCAGATTTTTTGAATAATACTTTGTGTGTTTCTTCTCACAGAGCTCTCATTTCATTATATTATATCTGACTTTTTATTATACAATTATGAAATTAGATTAGTCTGTAGGATCGAATTTATAATAATGTTAACAAATTCACAAGAAATCACATTCGACGTGGTGTAGATAATGTACTACATATTAAATAATAAGATTGAAAAATGATAATTTCACAAAAATGTTAAAAACACCAGAGCCCTCCTTAAAATGATACTTATGTAGGAACATAAACTTAAATCAAGTGAAACAATAGTTGTTAAAACATAACATAATTTCAAATCTTATAAATGAGTACGATTTAAGAATCATTCTGCAAATCAATACAGTAAATTTACTTATTTGTTATACAAAAATATACATACAGAATGTTTCCAAAAGTCGTTTCAAAAGTTTAGGATATGGTTTTTTTAATAAAAAAACTAACTGTGTGACGAAATTAATGTCTGTTAACAACTTAATAACATACCAAGAAACTGTTTTACGTTTTTGTTGATATCTCAGTTTTCCTTTACTCATTTTATTTGTCGTTATTAAAGGGAAATATTTTGTAAAGTTAACGGTTTTCGAGATATTCGACTTTACAATATTTCGAAACGAGTAAAGGGATTAGGTCGATTATTTTTCTCAAATTGCGTCATAACGATCATTATCATGCAATATTTTACTTCGTATAATTTACGGCTAAAACACAAAATGACGGATAGAAATCTAACATTTCAAGACAGATTTCTTATTTTGACCAAACCACTACCTGAAGTTTTGGAACTATTTTTGAAAACACAGTTATATAAAAATGAATTTAAGCCTTCATAACTAAAACAATAGAAATTGTTTTTATTTAGTTTAATGAATTTATGTAACAGAAAAGTTTTGGACAAATTTATTTTATTAAAGGAGTAAACACAAAAACTATAAATAAACACAAAACAAGGAGTTAAACATTTGATTATGTCTCGGTGCTTAATTATTACAAACTTTAATGGAGCTATTAAAAACAGCAAGACTTTTTACTTTACGGAATTCATTTTTCTATTAGTTTTTACTTTCCTTACCCTATACTAGGTAAGGTAAGTATTGCGATCGACCCAAAAATTCGATGTCGAGTTTTCATAATATCTTTACGTTTCAAAGCCCCATGAGTCCAAAAAATGCATTTTTGGCAATTGGTCTGTCTGTGTGTCTGTGTGTCTGTGTGTCTGTGTGTCTGTGTGTGTGTGTGTGCAATGAATACAGAAACTATAAGAAGCGCAATGTTTATGGAGAATAGTCAGCCGATTTTATTCGCGCCAAAACAAGCTTAGCACGGCGGCCGCAACGAGGCGCAGGCTGTCGGCGCCAGTGTCGCACACTCCCCTCCAACCCCTTGCCATCGCACCAGCAACCACAGAATAAAATAGACTGTCCCATCGCCTGTATTATACAGTATGAAATAATGAAGTGTGCCTAAACTATCTTGGGAAGGTCTAGAAAGCCAAAACGGCTCGGAGATGATGCTAAAATTGTGATGCTCGTGTTTCAAATACACTGTTGTTTTGAACACTTGCAACACACCGATTTCTTTGAAATTTTACACACTGACAGAATATTAGTGTAGGATGATATTGTTATAAAAATTATTAATTATAAAAAATCTTTAAAGGTATACATAAATTTCCAAAGATAAGATTTAATATGGAACTTTAAATTGTGACACGAAAAAGTTGTTCTGTGAGAAATTTTTTTGTTTTTTGGTCAGAGACGAAGTGTAAGCATAAAAGTTTGAGCCAATAAGTTAAATTTTATGAAACATATTTTTTCAAAAAATTAGCTCAAGTGGTTTGGTTTTTACAGCAGGTTAACGATTAAGTAAGCGCCAGAATCTCGCTATATTCCCACGGCTCACGGCTACCGTCTCGTTACATTGCTTTAGTAATACATTTTAACTGCTTTCCCCGTTAGTAAAAAGTTTGATTTTCATAAATCACTGGAAGATTAAAGGTAAAATGATTTAGAATGTTGTATGATACTAATATTTATTTTAATCTAAACATTGTTTACCATTCAATCAACATGGCTTAGCACACCATATAAAATGACATTTAAGTGTATTTTCTTTACGTTATTATTCTGTATAGAAATCAACAAATAATACTGTAGCTCTTTATAGTATGACAAAGTAACACATAATTACGGAAAGAAAAATAATAATGACAACATAAATATGGCATAGCAAACTATATAAAATGACATTTAAGTGTATTAACTTTACTTTATTATTCTGTATAGAAATCGACAAATAATACTAGAGCTCTTTATATTATGTCAAAGAATAGAATTTATATGTGCCGGTAAAAAATTTATTGATGGAAAATTTTCAAAGTTATTAGCTAAAGAAACAAAAAATGTTCAGTAACAGAAGAAACAAGTTCAACTTTAGGCTTAGGCCTACGTAAAAAGTAGTAAACATTTTTTGAAATTTGTTTTTAAAATATACAAAGGTTTTATCATTTAATTCTTAATAGAAGTGACGAAGTGTATACCTTATAATATAAAAAAATGTATTCTTTGATGAAAATATAGTTGGAATGTAATGGTGTATGCTACTTTACAGAGAATTGAAGTTATAATCCTTATTGGAATTAAATTTTATAAGAAATCAGATGAGCCATTTAAATTTTAGTTATTAAAGAAATTTACTCATATGTTGGTGTTTGATTTCTTACTACATAGTGTACCATAAATAATTGTGACAAAATAGGTGGTGAAAGCAAATTTGATTTGTTTTATTTAAATACTAGCTGTTGTACCCGTGGCTTCGCACACGGTCCAAAGTTTCGCCGCATAGTAATTAATGTTTATTGTTTTAAGGGTTGTTATTACATTTTCACCCCGATGCGGCTTTGCACGGATAGACAAATCAAAGTTAACTGTATATTAGCAACAAAAACATATCAATAAATATAGTACACTATGTGTTTTTTATGGGGATTTTTAGTAACTTAGACCCTCCAAACCACCCTAAAATTTAGATTTTTTTGGAAACCTTTCTTAGGGAGCACCTAGGGCTATAGAGGAAGCTACATACCAAATTCCATTCCAATCCGTTTACTGTTTTTTTTTCTAGTAACTTTGACCCCCCCCCCCCCCCCCCAATGTTCACTTTACCGATGTATAGCCCATAACTGGCAAATATGGTGCTTCCTAAAGAGTGGTCGAAAATCGTCAAAAATGCTCTAGACCACACCGTTTTCGAGATATTGACGATTTTTTTGAAAAAACAATGAAAAAGCTTCAAATCATTGCAATATAATCAAAGCCGACGGAATAAAACGTCTTTTTTGCATTAAAAAACATTTGTTTTGACCCGTCTCTCAATTATTTTACCCAATTTGTAGAAGTCAAAATTCTACTTGGGGGAGGGGGGAGAGAGCCCCCAATAGCATATACACTTTACCGTTGTAAGCCCATAACTGGCAAAGATGGTGCTTCCTAAAGAGGGGTCGAAAATCGTCAAAAATGCTCTAGAACAAACTGTTTTCGAGATACTGACGATTTTTGTGAAAAAACAATACGCTTATGAATACTATCGTTGTAAGAAATAAATGTACCAATTTCCAGTTCTCTAGCTTTATGGGAAGTATAATTATTTAATATTATTTTAGGGGTTGTTGTTACATTTTCACCCCTTAGTAGCACACTGAAAAATACAAATATGGTTTACTTTTTATATACATCTTTTAAGAAATGAATGTACCAATTTCCAGCTCTCTAGCTTTATGGGAAGTATAATAATTAATTTGTATTGTTTCAGGGGTTGTTATTACAATTTCAAACCTTAGCAGCACAGTGTAAAATGCAAATATAGTTTACATTTTATATGCACCTTGTAAGAAATAAATGTACCAAATTCCATCTTTCCAGTCTTAATGGATGTATAATAATAAATATTTATTATTTTAGGGGTTGTTTCAACCCTTAAATGAAAATGATTTATAGCCTATGTCTCATTCCAGGTCATGATCTATATGTGTGCCAAATTTCATTCAAATCCATTCAGTCAAACAAACAAACAAACATACAAACTTTCACATTTATAATATTAGTAGGATTCAGATAACTCATCAATAATGTAAATACTCTTCAACAGAATAAACACTTTTTTTAAAGAGATAATTTATAACTTGTTTTTAAAATTATATTTTATTAATTACAAAAAACAATTTATTAAAGTTTTATTCTCATTTATGATGGTGTATTTTCAAAATTATTATTATAATATGTTGACAGTACTTTTACCAATATTCATTTGCATTTTGAAAATACTGTTGTGATTAATGTTTTATGGGTAGTTATACATTAATTTATTAGCCGGAAAAATTCAAATTATATTATATATACTTAAAATATTATATACAAACAAATGGAAACTCGTTGCCTTGGACAAGGAAGAGAGAAATTGTGTATTTCCCTAGTAGCAGCTGAGCCAACGCGTTCATTCTCTCTGAGTGCCATTCTCTGTCTCTCTCTAGCACAGGCACGGCGGCGACAGTGGCGCTTCCGCTACCTAGTGAACGCCGTGGCAACCTCGTCAAATTCAAATAAAACTGGGCTGAATTTTTTAACATGGGGATTGCGCTTCTTATAGTTTCTGTATTCATTGGTGTGTGTGTGTCCGGAGTGCACAGGGCAAACGGCTGGACGGATCGAACTGAAATTTACAGGATATCTTCAAACATGTAAACAATTAAACCCATGTAAATTTGAAGCAAATCGGAGGTGGTGTCTTACCGTGGGATCAGTTTTTAGCACATTTTTGGTATTTACTCCAAATTCCCTCTAACGATTTTGATTAAACTTTGCTAACATACTCTACTCCGACCCCCTTAACACCCTATGTACGCGAAAGACCGTTAAAAATTCGTTGAAAAAAGTTATTACAAAAAACCAAGTTATTTTGTTTTTATCTCTGAAATGGCTGGTCCTACCGACTTGAAAATGGCCTCATTCGATTCAGCGTCCAAAATAATGTCAAAAACGATACCCCACTCAACTTTTTCCATTTTTTCAAAAATTGCCCCCAAAAAGGGCGTTTTTGGGGGTAAAAATGTCTTTTTTTAAACTAGCCGTATTTGGTATCAAATTTGACATTTTGTGAGGTTAGAAATCGATTGAGACCAAAATCAGGTCCGTGGGATTAACCGTTTTGAAGTTAGTACCGCATTTGAAGTTCTAACCTAGAAAAAGCTGTTGGTTTTGAAGAATTATAAAATGATATAAATATTTAAGTCAAGTTGCTATGGTAATGAATATAAAAATAAAATAAACGGTACCAGAAACTGGCACATACTTTCTCGCAAACATTTAAATTATTAACTCGAAAATGGTATCATCAATCTCTCGCTCGAGAAATTTGATAATTGATACAGCATCTATTTTGGTAAGGAAAGTTGTGTGATGTGCACACCAGATGTTTTTTTATTCATAAAAATATCAAACAAACCTAATAATAATATCAAGAAAGAAACGAATTAAAGTTTACTCTAAGTATACTTAACGGATTTAAACTTTACACAATGATAATGACTTTGGCCTTCAAATAAGTTATACGTCTTCGTTGGGTAATAAATGCGAAGCCTTCCAACTAAATTAGATTACTCTTTAATTTATTTTGTTGGATGGACTTTTATTATCTCTAGGATTATCTAGCGTTGCCATCTAGTGAAAGGAAGGGCAAAACCTACATACTTGGTAGAATGGCTTTGAATCTCAAAACCTACTTGAGATAAACATGTTTTAAATTCAAACTAAACCATAGTATTTTACACTTTGTACAAGTAAAACATATTTCAGCTGCCATACAAATGTATAGTTCAATTTAAATTCAAAGATAAAATAAAATTACATAATGTGTAAACAAATACTTTTCAGGTACTTGTACAGCAATGTTAAGTCATACTACTTGAATTTTTAAAACGGAAATAAAAAACGTAAAGCGAGCTACTATAATTATTAGAATAAAAAGATTAATTTTAAAAATTTATTGAGTTGAAAATTTGTATGGTATATTTTTTTTTAATATCTGCAGACAATTAGAACAAAATGCTACACAATGTTGAACGCCTAGTAGTTTAGCTGAGATATAAGCCATTATAATACTGTGTCCTGAATATGTATTGAGGTATCATGTAATCTTTAGAAACATTGATTTTTAATTTAATAATACAGAATCACTATTTTCGGGCAGAAAATACGGAATACTATTTTTTTAAAGAATAATATTATTAGTACCTAAACTTATACAAGCTATTTTTTATAAGAAAGTTACTAACTTTCGTTTACATATTCTATCTTTCGTTACATTATTATACGCCCTAGTAACGAATTACATATCAGAATTAAACAATCTTAAGTAATCTGGTATACAACATTAGGTAGTTTGTGTATGGGAGTGAGTGGGATCAGAACAAATTACTGATTATTATTAGTATTCCTAACTTGTGTTAGTACGGTCCTTGATCATTAACTAATGTCCTTAAAACTGATTTAATCACCAACATGTATTGAATTGTTCTTTAATTTTTTTGGTGAAGCAAACAATTTGCTTATTTGTGTCATAAATTTTTTTAGACTTTATGTTCTGTGAGGCTAACAAATATCTAAAGCCCCATATCCTTCTAACTAATAAAAAACGTTTTGCTTTTTAACGAAATGTTACAAAAATTTCATTAAATTTGTTTCCCAAAACTTAATTTACTAGACTTAAATTACTGGAGATCCAGAACTTAATTTAGTGGAGCTGGAGAAGTGCCATTGTATCCAGGCAATGAGCTGGAAATAATTAACTTAAACCCAAGTCGAGTCTGGAGTTTGAAAACCCTTGACCGGTTGACGAGCGTGAAGGCAATATTGTATTCCTATAAAACTAATACTATCAGGTTTATTGTAAGTTCTTATTATTGTCCGCGTAATACTATGTTTTACACTCCATTTACTGTTTGTTCATGGAACTAGTGTGATGTATTTATGACTTGTTTTTCTGTCAGCTGAAGCTTGCCCCGACGGTAGTCTAATACAACTCGTTTTCTAGAAGTTATGAATTTAAATTTTATTTCTTTTAAAGTAATATAAAAAAAATACTTACTGTATTTTGTAAAACGAATGTAATTTCACAACTACGTCATGTATGAACTACATTTCAAAATTAAATTATGTAGTACCGCTGGTCAAAGATAAATACGTACCTCAATAATTAAATTTAAAAAACGCAAATATCGAAAAAATACATTTATTCACTAAACATCAAATTTTACACTTTAGTACCTAGTCCTGGTCCATATTTTATTTAGATTTCTCTTCTAGTTCCTTCTCTTATTTTCGTTTGTTTACTCCCCCATCTTTTTCTAACATTTTTAAAAATTTCCTAATGGAAATCCGCTTTTCTTAGACTACCGTTAGTAAATTACTTGTATTCACAGAAGGTGTTCGATATTGCTAATATTGAAGATAAATCTTTTAATTGTTCAGATTTGTTTGAAAACTGTATATTTAACAAAGTTTGCTAATGCATTACACAAATTATAAATTAAATGCTAATTGTATTTATACAGTTATTTAATCATATTATAAAACATGGCTCCCTATAACAGTAACAACAAATAAAGGCAATCGTATTATACAAAACCAAACTAATATTACTGACATATCTTCATAAAATATTAATTGAACATGCATTTGAAAACTGGATCCGAGAGATTAAAGTACAATGTGCTTGTTTTATTTTAGTCATAACCATGTTTATGTGTCAGTATTTATTTAGAACAAATCTGGTCAAATAAATTGAATACATTTAGTATTTTGAGTAGGCTATACCAGCTCACTTTAGATTAACAATAATTATGTCGATAAATATTTTGAGCATTTTTGTTTCAGTCATTTGATCTTCAATTCATTTCAATTTCATGTCATCATGAAAGATTTCATAATTTTAAAATAAATTTAAAATCGTTTTTCTGTAATAAAACTGTCAGTATAGGGTAGAATAAAGAAATAATTAAAGTAAACCTCAAGCTTTACTTTCAGTGCCACGGCGCATTAGGGTCTTCTTATGAATGACTAGCGTGGTGGCGCCCAACAAAACTGTCAGTATAGGGTAGAATAAAGAAATAATTAAAGTAAACCTCGAGCTTCCCTTTCAGTGCTACGGCATAATAGGGTCTTCTTATGAATGACTAGCGTGGTGGCGCCCAACAAAACTGTCAGTATAGGGTAGAATAAAGAAATAATTAAAGTAAACCTCGAGCTTTACTTTCAGTGCTACGGCATATTAGGGTCTTCTTATGAATGACTAGCATGGTGGCACCCAATTTAAACGATTGTAAGTCGCTTTGTAGTCGCTGTTTTCCTTGGCTACTGTACCTGGAAGGGTCCCTACCAACTACTCGGGTAAAACAAATTGCTCTAGACAACGACTAATCTCCCTCTTACCCACGGCAAAATTAATGGAACAGGTGCATTTAAATCCGCGCCCAGTCACAGAGAAGGACATTTTTGAGGGTTTAATCGCGATCAACACTGAATGTGTTAATAAACGTTGATGAACAATATGAATACGTTTCTATAATTATGTTGGACATTTTTTATCTAGTTTAAAAAATTTGTTTTAGAAATTTGACTAGTTTGAAAATTAATTTTCGTTCAACTAATATTTATATATCAACTCTGCCACATGATGTAACCAACACTATTTGTATTGCATTTTGTATTATAACAATACACTGACTACTCTGAGGAATCCTATTATCCACAAATAAATTCATCGAAGAATTCACTCTCCGAGCTTTTTAACTTTCTTACTGTAGTAGGATTCTTATTTGATATCTTTCCTGTTCAGTGTACCCGTGTGATTCAGTAAACCCATAATTGAATTGCATTGTATAGGAAATAAAAGTAGACTGATATAACTTATCTATTTATATTTCAAGTAAGTGTGATTTAAGCAAATACATTACGAACACAAGTGAGACATAGCTGCTTTAACACAATCTGTTTTAACAAAATCATAACTTATTTCGTTTTGATATAGGAAAAATCGATTCTATCAGTCTAGAGTAGTCGACCATTGTCACCTTGTTACTTAGGCGTTGCCTTGGTTGATGAATGGTTTTCCGTACAATACTCAGTAGTTGACTCTAAGAACTAGACTACTATGTATTTCAATTACAAGGTGACTAAAGACTTAATATTTCAGTTTTTAATGTTACATTTTTGTTAAAGTGTAACTTTAACCTATAACTAAAAGTTGATATTTTAATACTTTGATTATTTATTGTACTGTCCATTTTGACATTAGTTTAAGATATGTAGAAGTGTTTAAAATCTAACAAATATTCAAATAAAATTGACACCCAGAAATAAAAATATTGTCATGGTCACTCTTTTGTAAAGATCCCAGTTCAATTTCGACTGATTCTGAGATGTTATATATATTGCTATTTTTTTTATAAAATAACATTAAGTTATTTCAATGGGATTTAAAGCCCAAACACCATATGAACATCGTTTACAAAATTATTCCGGTTTAAGCTCGTAGTTTCTTCTCTGAAATAATTCAAATATAAACTAGGACTATTGTGCCAGGTATTTTGTGAGTGAGGTTGCAATCTTCACAGAAAATCAAAAGTACAAAGCTCGGTCAGCAAGGTACTTTAATGGTTATATATTGTTTAACTACATACGAACAAATTTACCTATACAATGACTTTACATTTTACTTTTTGTGGTTAGTTAGATCGAGTTATTAACTTGTGGCTCTCTTCATTTCTTCTAGTGGCTTGTATTTGTTAAACAACTTCATACAAATCACTGCATCTTTTTGACTGGTTGTATTATATTATAAGGCTAGGCGCATATTGGGACGCGTTTGACGAGGCACAGCGCGACTTTTTGTAACATACGTAAATGAATAAATTAGCGCATATTGGTAACGTGACGAAATGCAGCGTGACTTGCGTGGAACGACAGACAAGTGGCATAGTTGCAGTGGCAGTTGTGCAGTTTCTCGCGGCACTAGTTACACGTCCCACGCGTTCAGTACTTTACTGTCTCTCAAAGGTTTTGGTGTCCAGTTGTGCATTTTCCATTATCAAATTTATCAGATGTTGGCCTAGTTAGTTTAAAAAATATATTAGGCTATAATAAAACTGAATTTATTTTAATAATAAAGCTGAATTTTCAATAAACATTAACAAAATATATGTTTAGTAAATATATATATATATATATGTTCAGTGAATTGTTTGGTAAAATATTTTTTGTTAATGAACTAAAACTATGTTTTATGTGTTCTTTAAATTTTAATATGAAATAATTTTAAATAAAATATTTGGCATTTGACATTAACCCCATAAATTGTTTAAAAAATGTCTTTATTACAGTCAGTACCTGGGCGACCGAGCATTACTCGGTATTTTTTTTAATTGTGTTTTTTTTTATAGGAAAATGTATGTAAATACAAATCAGGTAAGTACTGTTTTGTAGGCCTACTCATAACTCGCGAAATATTAGCACGGGTCAGCTGATTTCAAGCTTAAAACAATTCTAACCTTTAAGACAAATTATTTATGTTTAATACTTACAAAATAAATTTAAACGAGCAAATTAAATGGAAACATTTATAGGAGACAGCTGATGGAAATATTATAGGAAACAGCTGATGTTTGTCATATGTATCCTATTGATTTTAAATTACATAACCCCAATGTTAAAAATTTTCAATTTTCAAATGAGTTTTTCAGAAAAATACGAGTTTTCCTGAGGTAGTGGTTTTCACCAATCGATTTTTTAGTCCCAAAAGCCTCTAATCCCAAAGTTTCAGCAAAATCCTTCCGCTGGATCTCGAGATTGCTCGTACAAACACACAAACAAACCAACAAACAAACAAACAAACAGACATTGCTCGTATTAGAGTATAGGATAAACTAACAAGTAAAATTTTGTAAGTAGGCTATATACATAGAAAGAACATAATATGTATCATTCCATGCATGCATAGGAATTGGTTTCGCTTCATTCGGAAGTAGTTAGTAAAAACAGCATTATTTGGTAATTCTGAAGTCATTTTAAATTAGGTTAGATTTAATAAACATAGTTTACCCGTGAATCATTCATGTTAAACACAAGTGTCTACTGGGCGAGAGTTGGGAGCAACTGCGATGCAATATGCGTTCCAACGTGATGAGTGTGGCAAGATCGTGTCATGCTGCTCGCGTCATGTCATTTCACATCCGTCAAACGAGTCCCAATATGCGCTTAGCCGAAAAGTTCATTGTATGATGAGGGTAATAAGTTGATAATTAGACAGTGTTATTTTTCCCAGTTCATTCTAGTACACTATAATAAGAAGTAACTTCATCGACATTCTGTTTCCAAAAGAAGATTTTCAGATTTTGCCTCACATATCAGCAACCTCTTGTTAACCTCTCTGTACCTCACGCAAATTTCACTATCTCTTTCTTCTTCTTATGATTATTTTAAAAATGCTAAACTTATCAGCTACCACAATGCCACTGAAATAAAAAAGATCTATCTAGAACTTAATACTTTTATCGATTAAATTTTTAGCCTCTTGATTTGTTTTGGTTTTCCTGTGTAAATTTAGTTTTTGTTTGCTTAGAATTATTAAATATTCGGCTAATTTTTGTTTTCAGGTAGTGTTTGAATGTTACAGGAAAGAAAAGCATGTACTCATCTTGTTAATATTATGTTTACAGCTTTTAACTGAGTGGGTTTGACAGCATACTAGATTTAATTTATTTCCCTATCCATTCTTACACCATTTCCTATCTAACATTAATAACTGGCTATTTATACACTGGCGTTATTTTAATATGATACATAATTCATAATGATATTCTAATCCTTTACAGAAGTGATACAATCATGCAACAACTTAAATCATAGATATAATACAAACAACAGTATTTAATTTGACAGTTTGAAAATAAAGTAATGCTGAGATAGCATATTCGATGATGAGTGCAATATAAGAAGGAAACACAGAAGCACTAGACACCTTCGGAGGTGGTTTGATACAGGAGGTGTTAACAATGGTAGAGGATACTTTGCTTAGCTTGCCTAACAAATATTTATACATTTATTACGTAGAGTTGGTATGTAATTAAGTAGTATTAATAATTTGTTGTTAAAATGACGTCCCATAGCGAGTTTGGAAATTGTGTTTTCCTTACAGTAAAAACTAAGCATAAGGTCTTGGCTACGATACGAGCGACAAGCGATAAGCGAATAGCGACTTGAGCGAAAAATCAAATTTTCTATCAGCATTAGATTATATATAAATAGCGCGTAGGTGGCTACGGTACGAGCGACAAACGATAAGCGACTACAAGATTTGACGCTCGGCGACGCAGATGTCACCGGGGTTTGACAGAAAACTTTCTACTGTCGCTCAAATCGCTCTCCATCATCAGTGTTGTGAAACGTGTCTGAGAAGGAGGATGATTTTTGCGTATTCCCGTACCAGTAAAAAACCAAGAATAGAACATAAGTTGTCCGATGTACTTACAGAAATTTTAATTAGTGAGGTCCAGAGTAGGCCTAGTTTGTGGAACGATCTCCACAATAACTATTAAAACGCGTCAACAGCAAGGAAACTGTGGAATGAGATTGGAGCCGCAGATAACTTATCAGGTAATTAACGTACATTGTAATAGAACGTCAATTATTAACAATTTTACTTACGTCGTTCTTGTAGGCCTCGGATGGATGGATTGGAAGGATGTGATTGTTATGTGTTCAGAATACAATTTTTGTTCATTTAGTTAACCCTACAAGCGGCATCCAACATTATAGGCCTAGTGTGTAACACTATAGGGATTTGCCAAATTGTTAGATATTGTTATTCAAATGGAATTCCAAAATATTAAAGTACATTAGTACAAAGGCATTTCCTTTTCAAATAATAACATTTTTATCCGTCATGATGTAATTTTATGTTACAGGACAAAATAATGCATTTGGTCATTGGGTTAACACAACCCAAAGACAATTATTTATAATAATTCTAGATGATTTACAAATTGCAACAATATAATAACCCTACAACTTATCCATGCTAACTTTCTGCAATGCCATGCCATTGCAAGTTCATTGCGTGTTGCACACATTTTTTCAAAAATTCGCCAAATATAGTAATTATACCCTAATCCAAAAATGTTCCACAGCTTTTTCGTAGGAAAAGGTTCAAAGTACTGTATTAATTATTTATAACACTAAAAAATATATTGATGTAAAATTTTCGGGAAGGTAGCCCCTTGCTGCTCAGTGCTGTCGCTTGTATCGCAGCCACTCTTATCGCTCAGTTGTCGCTCATGATCGCCGATGACGAATCTCTTATCGCTCGTCGCTTTTCGTCCGTATCGTAGCCGAGGCCTAAAAGCGGGATGAATCGTAGTTGCTTTGGCGCAGTCCTGGTCAAAACAGAGTCAGGAACTACTCCATCATGTCTACAAACACATACATCATCTTCCAACATTGTCGATCTCTGATAAATATGTAAATGAAAACTGACAGAAGCTGTTCGAAACAAATATAGTTTTTAACTTAAATACTACAGAAGTATTTAATTTTATGTATACGTGTTGTTTATTTTTGTGGTATTTAATAAGAATCTGTATTTAAAAGCATTAACTTCCGGATAATAAAAATTCCACTATCCAGATTAATATGATTATTATTTTATATCTTAGGAATTAAAAAATAACACAGTACTAGAAAAAACAAAGCTATGTAAGGTGGTGCAGTCCAGTTGTGCTTTCAAGAGGAGTTTTTGATGGCCCTTGAAGTCTCGAATAAAACATTTAAACAAACCATAAACATCTTTTACACACGTCGCCTATAATAATTCACTCTTACAATTTCATCTTCCCTTAGGAGTGATTGCAACATAAATAGAAAATCCATTACAATTCTTAACAACTAAATATTATTTTGTTTCGTATTGTTTTATTGTTAGAGGATTTCTATTAGTGTTTTTTCTCCGAAATTCAGGGAGCTTTATATTTATATTTGTCATTTAATTTTATGATTTGAAATAGTTTTAATTCTATCGGTAATTATATATAGATAATGCTCAGGCGATGATCATATGAAAGGTTTTACTATTTCAATAAAACAAGGAAAACTAAATAAATAATGTAAACACTTATTTTCAATACTAAAAGAAACACGTAACCTCGGATAAGGTCTCATTACATTTGTCAGTTAATGTTAACCCCTCAACTGCTACAAATAAGTACGTCATTGGAGGATCAATTGTACAAAAATAATTCGATTTATAATTCCAATAAAGCAAGGATTACGCCATTTTGAATGCCAACCAGTCAATAAGAGGAGATATAATATAACTTGATTGTGGTGACACTGCGGGCAGAATTTTCTCCCTGCTCTAAGCAACTACGACTCTTCGCCGGGCCTAACAGAACATTAACAAACAAAAATCGGCACACGTATGCACAATGACGTCTATATATCCTAGCCTTGTTTCAAAATATTAAGAGAAATTAAAAAATAGTAGAAACAAGTTTAGTGGAGTTGAGGTAAAACCATCGATGTATAAACACACTGGATCGCTGGCTGCGTGTATTGAATACGGTCCGGCTGGCCTAGCCGCTTCCCCCACCACTGGTGGGACAGCAACAACACGTGAAGCATTCAAAGTTAATGCAACGCTCACAAATGTTTTAATTTATTTTGCTCAGCTTCAACAACGGCACCAAACATTATTTATAAAATAATCATTTTAATTTCTAAACAATATTTAATTGTTATACAGTATGTAACACTTATTTTTATAGTAAACTAGTGGACCCAGCAATGCTTCGCTATTGCTTGATTTAATTTAAAAGTTAGTAAAGTTATTCCATTGACTTAAGTGATCGAATTGCAAAATGATTTTTATGCCACAAGAATATACTACACAAATTTAGATCTATAGTTTGTAAACCTTTATCGATAATACAGTAAACCTTTTGTTTGTTTTTACCTAATCTAAAAAAACTGATAGTTGTGATAAATTGTAAAAAACCTGATTCTAAATTAGTCCAATTGGTTGGAAATAAACGTGTTTTAATTCATTGTAGGCCTAACCTAAAATTATGTTCAGTTTTTTATGCAAATCAGTTGTTTTATATATAATATGTAACAACCAATGTTTGAATTGAATTAAAATATAGTAAGCAATTTTAGTCGATTTTTGTTTTTATTTTAAGTTGGTCAATTTAACCTAAAAAGCTGTTGGTTTTGAAAAAATAATAAACTGATTACAAATTTGCTAGTAAAGTTGCTATGGTAATGAATGTAAACAAACGTGTGTTACTAAGCATTTTATACGAACAGCTGATTTAGTGCGCTATGGTCTTGAGTCCATACAAAAGAGGCTGTTTAGTTTTTTCTAAATTTGTAATTTTTTCGGAAAACTTTTCAAATTTGTCTTTATATGATAATCTAGTTCGGACTATTATGAACATTTTAAAATAAAAAATAGCCAAATTGGTCCAGCCGTTCTCAAGTGATGCGCTTACAAAGGAACAGCAATTAATTCATTTTTATTATATAGATTAACAGTTTGTGTTTAAACTATTATTATTGTTGTTGGATAAGGATAAGGAAAAGTTTAGGGGAAAATAAACTGAACCAAAACCATAATGAAAAACATGATCTGTATTAGCATTTTAAACTGCATTTAATTTACATAAAAGTATACCTAGGTATACATTACACTTTAAACATTGTTAAATAAAACAAGTTTAGTAAGTTTTTGACGCACTCCAAGCTTTGTAAATGTAGCTTGCGATGTTTTGAAATGTTACAAAATTCCGTTAAAATGTATAATAATTTTATTTACTACTAGGAACTCGACCTCTGATCGCTTCGCTCGCCAAACCCTGTACAATGTACAAACGAGCCAAAGATTAACGAGATTCATTAGCGAATTTTCCAACTGCGAGCGAAGCGAAGCGTCCAGGGGCAGAGCCCCTAGTGTTTAGTAACGAAAGGAAAAAGTTCAACTTTAGGCCTATATAAAAAGTAGTAAACATTTTTTGTAATTTTTTTCATAAATGTAAAAAAGTTTCGTAATTTAGTTCTAAAATAGAACTGTATAAAAGTATTGATCAATCTCAAATTTCTTATTTTGAAAACACCAGTTTTTATGTTCCTACTACAAGACTGCTAACAAAACTAGGCCTGTTGTGAATAGTAATTTAGGAATACTATTTCCTCTGCCTAAAAATGACATATTATTATAAAAAAGTGTAGAGGATAAATCAAAGAATTGAACTGTATATAACAACAACAACGTGTATCACTGTTCATCTATCACGCTGCCCACCGCGGGTCTATCCCGCCAGTGGAGGGGGAAGCTCCACGCCGGCCGGCTCGTTTCTCGAACCTTTCAGACTACTCAGCGCGCAATCCAGTGTGTTTATACATCGATGGGTAAAACATGTCTCATCTTAGCTAGACATTTTAATGGAATGGATTTAGGTATTGGATACATCTCATAAAATACCTTCGTTTTTAATACTGGCCCATCTATAAAAATGTTACTTTGGTTTGTGCAAACTTTCAGAGTAATCTCAGAAATTACGAAATATATTTGGAAACAAACCTTTTCACTGGTGAACGGTTGAGACTTTCCTTATTGGGCTCATTACTTTTTAGAAAATGTAAATAAATATATCTTACTTTAGGTCATGCACATAGTTTTTAGCAGTTGCTATGACAACGAATGCTCATGTAGGAACGATCTGGAACTATTTTGCACCCGCCAAGTAAACCACTACTCGAATGTAACCAAGAACACTGTTTATGTGACACAATTAGTATGGGTTTACCCCCCCCCCCCCCCCTAACTTGGCCTACTGGGTTGTCACCGGTGTTGATTTTTCTCGAATGGTCCCTGAGGACGTGTACCAAATTTCCATTCCTTTAACCATCAAGTGCTAGGATTATTAAAGTTTGAACATTATAATATTTTTTATATTAGGATTTTTTTCTGCTTCTTGTTCTTTGACAAGTCATAACAGATCGTGCTGCAATTTTTTTTTTTTAATCTGTTTTTCCCTTCTAAGGTTATGCTGTAAATATAAAAAAAAGT
>JAGFPH010013902.1:0-25146 GCA_018207615.1 Philaenus spumarius | reverse complement strand
TACTCCCAATATGCGGAATGGCGTGCGAAGCACGCAATGCTTTGTGTATTGAAGATACTCCTAATATGCGGAATGGCGTGCGAAGCACGCAATGCTTTGTGTGTTGAATATACTCCCAATATGCGGAATGGCGTGCGAACCATTTTGCAGCTATTCAGCACCGTCGTGAATAGACCTACTTCCTAAATTGTTGGTTGAAACCCCTAAAACATAGGCCTATAATCTTAATTTTGAAAATTCGCTCAACTCACGTCAGCGGTTCAGCTGCGTGGTCGAATTATTCTAAGTATAAAATACAACAGGAGTTAGGAGTGGGATATTTTACTTTGTGGGAAATAAAGATATTTCAAAGGAACACGTGTTTCGGATAATGTAACCACGCTTTCAAACGCCCCGCAATACTAGGCGATGCATTTCGTGTGTTTCAACAACTTATAGACTATTTTCAAAATAATCGGGAAGGTCCATCAGTCCAAATATCGCAGTGGATATGTGTTCGATTGAGCGTAATGTACACTCATTAAGTTGTCATTACGTCTGGTACTGTAGCATGGGCGCGGCAAGGTTGGGGTGGTGACTGGAGTTCATCCTCAATGCGGATAAACTCTTGTTGTACCATTCGTCTTCTGGTGTCATCCCTGAAACAGAAAATGTATTGTTGAAGTTGAATTGTGGTGGAATGTTTGAATAAATCACCTCTCTTTACCAAGTAAAATAGAAACTGGCACATAATTTCTCACAAACATATTTAAATAATTATTAAACAGATCCACTGTGACTTTATAATTGTATTAAACTAGGAGAGTAACTAATAAATATTATTATTATAAGCTAGAGAGAAAACTAATAGATCGATTTTCGAACAAATTTGCACCAAACATGTCAATTAGGCCTGAATAGATGCATGGAAAAAAGTTTTGAAAAAAATTGAAAAACAACCCCCTTTTTGGCCCCCCCCCCAAATAAGTTATTATTATCAGATAAACGAAAATTTTTAGAAAGATGCTGTTTTTTGCATATAGTAGGGTACATTAAGGACTACAAATAAGCCAAATTTTATCAAAATCGTTAGAGCTGTTTTTTTTTTATAAAAACATAATAACTGATTTATTGGGGGGTTTTTCCAAAAAGTGGGTTGTTTTTCAAAAACGTTCAAAACATTTTTCGTGCAGCTATACAGGCCTAATTGACAGTTTGGTGCAAATTTGTTCGAAATCGATCGAATATTTTTCTCTTTAGCTTTGTATAGGCCTACATATAGATAGACATTTTGTAAAATCACTTTTTTGGGCTCAGGGGGTCACAAAACGGATATTTCCACAAAAATCTCAACATCGATTTTTTTTGCGGTCACTTTAATTTCTCCATACTATAGGCCTAGTATAGTGAGAAAATAAAACTAAATCAAATACATATACAGGGTGGATGAAACGTCTGAGAACGGCTTAATATTTCGTATACAAGGGAAATTTGAATGTAGATGTGATTGAGGAACCTACTCTATGAAAAATAATATTTTATTGATATTTCAAAAATTTGGTCTGCCATTTTGAAAGTAACTTTCCTTAATAGGAAAGTGGTCGTGTGATACGTCATTTCAATGTAGAATTTTAAGACAAAATCAATGGAGAAACCCGCACATCCATAACTCAAACTGTTCTGAAGATATTTGCATTTACTGTATTTACATTGAATAATATCATTTAAAGTATAATTTATCATATACTTTATCATATGAAATAAAGTACATTAAACTTCTCAGATATCAAATTTTAATGTTGAATAAAATTAAACATTATTAAGCAATCAAATCATAAGGTATTCATTTAATGTACATCAGTTTTTATAATAATAAACAATAGTAATAATTGACCGAGCGAAGCGAGGTCTCTGTTTTAACTCGACCGTTCGGCATTTCGTCTGTGTGTATGCATGTCTGTGTGTCTGTCTCACGATTACGGCCAAACGCCTAGACCGATTTTGATGATTTTTTGCATGAATGTTCCTTATTCCTAGGCAGAGCCATGTATATATAAGGTTTTTTCCATTTTTCATTTTTAACCCCTTAAATAAAATAAAAATGGCGGCCGCACCGTTTCTCTCAGTGCAAGCTTTTTTCCAAAGCCAGTTTGTGGCTTAACCGTAAGTCGAATTTAAAAACTAATGACATTAAGCTAATAGCAAATTTGATTTTCAACAAAATTGTATCCTTGATTTTTTTTTCCGTTTCTCTAACGGTAAGCTCACAAAATGGCCGTAAACTTAAAATTTGTTAAAAATCGTCCAAGTTTTTGTATTTCAACCATGTTTTTATACGTTTATTCTAAACCAATTCATAGCTTTTTTGTAGATAAAGGTTCAAAAAATTCATATATGCCAGTAAAAAAATGATTGAAGTAAAATTAACAAAGTTATTAGATCAAGAAACATTTATTAGTTATTAGCATGTTCAGTAACGAAAGGAAAAAGTTCAACTTTAGGCCTACATAAAAAGTAGTCAAAATTATTGTAATTTTTTTCATAAATGTAAAAACGTTCTAAATAGAATTATATAAAAATATTTATCAATTTCATATATCTTATTTTCAAAACACCAGTTTTTATGTTCCTACTACAAGACTGCTAACAAAGCTAGCCCTGTTTTGAATAGTAATTTAGGAATATATCCTTTGCAAAAAATGGCATATAATAATAAGAAAGTGTAGGGGATAGGCTAAGAAAGTGTAGAGAATAAATCAAAGAATTTGACTGAATACTTGTAAATTTCATAAAAGTATTTGACTTAGCTTTACTTGAATTACAAAATGAGATGAAACAAATGAAACCGCTCGGCGATAAAGGACATACAAAAAATGACCGTTGGACACCGTGGGAAGTGTTGGTAAATGGGTTGAGAATAAAGTTGAGATCACTATCACGACGTTTTAACATCTTTTGTTTTCATTTTTTCTAATATTGGAATATGATATGGAAGTTATGGAACTGTAAATATATTGTTAAGTTTTAGTTATTTAAGTATGTAAAAATTTAATTATATGTTTTCCCTCTATAACTTGATATGTTTAGCTATCTTACGCATTATTAACCTAAATAAAACACAATGCCTCTAATAGAAAAACTTTAGCAGTTAATGCTCAAGAAAAGAAAAAAACGAGAACTAGAAATCCCGGAATAGCGGGAATTGTAAAATAATGTTTCGCTGGCTAACCCTTGTGCTTACTTCCTTACTGGCACACTATTTTTAACCTAAGCTCAAAACCACATTAGTTACTTTAACGAGCGAGGTATACTGTTCGCAGAACTACTAGTAATAATAAATTAAAAATAAAGTAGATGAAAATAAAGTAAAAATCCCTTCCTAAGAAATAATTATTTGTGTATCTATTGTGCAAAGTTCAGTTAGTCGCACGAGATTAACACTATTTTAGTATTTATTGTGTTGGTATAGGAAGATAGGTTAAACAAACCAATTAATTATTACACATAACTCAACTATTATCAATTAAACTAGGTACCTCTAGGTACCGTCAACAGTTCTGTGTCCTTTATTTAGCGACGACCACGAAGAAACACAAATAAGAAAAAGTACGACCGGCTGGTCAGCATGCTCGAAGTGTGTCGTGGGTTTTTGTTTTTTTTATTTATTAATGTCGGACATGTGTTGTTTTATTTAATGTTAGGTCTGCTTTTTGTTATTTGTGTTTCGTGTTTCTTGTGACTTGACTATGGACGTATAGTGTAATCTTCGTCGCTGAATAAAGGACACAGAACTGTTGACGGTACCCAAGGTATGTAACCTAGTTTAATGTGATTGCAGTTAAGGAGGAACAATCATGTATCAACTATTATCCTTCGTCCAATTGTTTTGACAGTTACACCATCCAATAGCGAATCAAAAGGGCTACAAAAAAGGTTTATTCATATTTTTTCTTGAAATGTACGGTTTTTGAATAATGTAGGTTTTAAATTTTCAAACAGCCGCAATTTTGAAACCCATGATTGGATATAATAGTTTATTTTTCTTGCGATAGATCATTGTTAGGTTAAACTTCATGCCAAGTTTGAATTCAATCAGTCAATAAATTCTCTAGATATGAATTGTTTTGTAAAAACAAAACAAAATGGAGGATATCTGGAAAACGAAGCGTTTTAATGCCTATGTTTATAGGAACTATTTTATTTACTTTAATGTAAGGAATAGCTGGTGTTCTATTTATGAAACACCTTGTTTGTAAGTACCTAATGACACTAAATTTTTGTCTCAGAATTGTATCTGCGGTAGTCTAGTTTCGGAAATGAAGGGGGAATTGGTTTTGGCAAAAGTTTGTTAATATCTGCCGACACAGAACTCAATTCTCACTAAAACATTCCACGGAGGTGGCGACTAAGGTTGACAATTACGCGTATTTTTGTGAGAATCGTGTTCTGTGTTTTGATTTTTAGAACACGAATCGATTATATTTACTTTATCAAGTATTTTATTAGCTAATTTCCATAGGAAAAATGACCTATTGCAGTGACCCTTATGGTAAGACCTAAGGTCGGGAGTAGTAAATGAGCACCGATCATGGTCCCCAGAACACGTTTTGGTGTGTCATTAAAAATCATATATGTGTATATATGTGTTCGCACTCTAGCTACCGCATTTTAAGTCCGATTTGATCCAGATTTGGTACACATGTTGGTTGTCTAAATCGTTCGCCCGGACGAGTTCGTTAGCCAAAAATCCAACAACCGGAAGCACGTTTTTTTAGATTCCTACATTCCTACGAGAATGTATTTCTTAGAGTTTTTTTACTACAAATATAAATGTAGGATGTTATTCTGCACATTTTGTTTTTTTACGCGACCTTATAGCTCGCTTGGTTCCCCCAAAGTCGATCAAAACGTAAAATACCATAAAAGTACCCGGTTTAAAGCCTTGTGGTGGATTTTACCGTGGGGTTGGCGTGCGAAGCACGCAATGCTTTGTGTGTTGAAGATACTCCCAATATGCGGAATGGCGTGCGAAGCCCGCAATGCATTGTGTATTGAAGATACTCCCAATATGCGGAATGGCGTGCGAAGCCCGCAATGCACTGTGTATTGAAGATACTCCCAATATGCGGAATGGTGTGCGAAGCCCGCAATGCATTGTGTATTGAAGATACTCCCAATATGCGGAATGGCGTGCGAACCCTGTTGGAGCTATTCAGCACCGTCTTGAATAGACCTATTTCCAAAATTGTCTGTTGAAACCCAAAAACATAGGCCTATAAATTTAATTTTGGAAATTTGCTCAACTCACGTCAGCTGTTCGGCTGCGTGGTCGACTTATTTTCATTATTATTGAATATAGAATTTAGAATCGGTTGACTGAAAATTTATTATTATTACTACTGTTATTATTTTGGAGGGCGTTTAGCGAGTTTTTCTAATTATTTAATTCGTCGGACTTTTTATCAAACTAATTTACTTTATTCGATTGTGTTACAGGATCTGATACGGTGGACATTTAACTGATAATTTTCATCTTTACAATTGTTTATTTTAATAAGTTTTGATTTGAACGCATAAGCCTCCGCCTCCCCCTTTAAAAAAACAAATATTTGGTTCGCAAACACAAACTCCGAAATCACAAGATTGTCGCTGAAACCAATTACCGCTGCCAAGGCAACACTGCGCTACAATTTCATTCCAATTTCACTAACTCTAATAGAGTTTGTAAACATCATTATACCCATACTACAATCCCATTATTCCGATGTCCTCGTGTTTTGGCTGTATGTATGCAGAGCAAATCTAATCTCGCTTTGATTCCATTTCAATCGGTGGATGCTATTGTTGTCTGTGTACTTTATACCTTGCATAGTACGCTGTTGTATTCCTCAATAATTATTTACCGAAATCGCATATTTGTTTGGTTCCATAAATTAACAGAAAACTCTTCGGCTTAAGGCTACCCTTTCAATAAAAAACACTGACAAATGAAAGACTAGAACATGTTTAAAAAAAATTGGGGAAATCAAACCATATAAATTGCCAATTGAAAGCAAGTACTAGCCAAGCAAGTCCTGCTTTCTGGTGGCATTTGTTGAAACTAGGTGTAGACCTGATGTTTTACAGAACTGCAATGGTACTCTAAAGTACCTCCAGGCCTCAACTTGTAGATGAAGCCACTGTTACCTTTTATAAAGACAGTTGAATCGGGTGGTACTTAAAAGTACCGTCGGGCAACAAAGGGAAACGGGTAATAAGATTACTGGAGTAACAATCATCGGAAAATTATTCCGAATGTTTCATTTTAAAGCAGTTGCGGCTTGCCCATAAGGGCTCTCGGACGCCGCCCCTCCAAAAGATTTTAAAAAGAAAAAAAATTAAATACCCATTCAATTATAATTATACATCTAATTAACCAAAGCGTTTTTTTCAATCACATACATCGAAAATGTAGGAAAAAACAAGCAAAAATAGCGCGAGAAGTTTGTATTTGTAGCCGTGGGACGCTGGCCAGAACGTCCCAATCCATTACCGTGCAGTTATATGAAGAGTGGTAGTGGTGGGGGCTGCTGGTGCTATGACGCGTCTAAGCTTGTGCCTTATGGAAAGCTTGGGACGGCGTCCGAGCATGCGCAGAGCGATGTATCTAGTGAGTCGGAAAGAAGGGTAGACTTCTGCTACAAGCAATATAACTAAAGGTGTGTAAGTAGAGTATTTCAGATTTACATATAAGTATTTCAGAAACATATGGCATCACAAATTTAATACCTAGATTGCCTTAAAAACTCTCTAAAATACACAAAATGTTCAAACACCCCGGTCGTGTGTGCCCCCCCCCCCCCCAGCATTTTACTCACGAGCCGCCACTGTTTTAAAGGTTAGGACAGTCCGAACGTTAATATCTTTTGCTTTTTAACTAAGTTTGTTGTTTGACTCGACACAAAATCAAAGTTTGCGGTTTGTTTCTTTATTAAATAATGCAAATACAAAAAATGTAAAAATATCACCACATTCGAAGTTTAATTACCTTTCGAATAAAAGTAATTTCAATTATTTCGGACAATTTATGACGTAAAAATCCACGTTATCGTGGAAGCATGCACGAGCCGAATTTGTGTTCCTACTCGATACAGTGACTAGATAGATACAGTGCGGCCAAGTGAGGTCTTGTTTCCTATTGGTCGGCATCCATGTTTAACCTAGATATAATTTCATGTGCTACTTATTCCTAATATCAACAAATTAATAACCAGCTTTGATGTTATGATTACAATATCATTTTCCACAACTTTGATTGTCCATTACTTTGAAACGAAGTAAAATATTAAAGCTCTAGTTTGCCCCATTCTGTTTCTCTTTTAATAAGCTTTTCAATGGTGTACTAGATGACCTACCTTTATGTTTAAAATTTGTAATCCCCTACCACCCTCAAGTCCCCAAAATCATAATGGTTCAGATATGTCAAAAATTTTGTCCTGTTATGCAACACAAGATATAAACAAAATTTTGTAACTTGTTTTCAATAACAAAAACAATAAATTGGGTTAAAACGACTTTATGAATACTTTGTATATCTATAGGCCCTATATATATATAGCCTACAATCCAAATACCACTCACCGACTCACTCATCACGAAATCTCAAAAACCACCGAACGGATTGGAATGACATTTGGTATGTAGCTTTCATTAGGGCGCTAGGTGCTCGCTAAGAAAGGTTTAAAAAAAATCTAAATATTAGGGGGTTGGGGGGGGGGGGTCAAAGTTACTAAAAAAACATCGAACGGATTGGAATGAAATTTGGAAGGTAGCTTTCTCTAGGGCACTAGGTGCTTGCTAAGAAAGGTTTTCAAAAATTTGAAATATATTTAACTTTAATTTGTCCATCCGTGCAAAGCCGGATAGGGCAGCTAGTTACTGCGTATGTTTTCGCATGCTGAACGGCCGCATTTTAAGTCCGATTTGGTCCAAATTTGGTACACACGTTGGTTGTCTTAGTCGCTTGGACTAGTTTGTTAGCCAAACAAATCCAACAACCAGTAGGGAGTAGGGTTTTCAATTAGAAGTAACTATTTTTTATTTTCTTCGCACCAGTATGAAAGGTTTTTAATTGTTTCTCTACAAAAATAAATGTATGATATTATTCTGCACATTTTGATTTTTTACTCGACCTTATAGGTCGCTTGGTTCCCCCTAAATTCGACCAATACGTAAAATACCATAAGAGTACCCGGTTCTGAAATAGCCTGTATATTATTGACAATTAAAGTTCAGTAATGAATTTCAAGGTTAGGCAACTGATTTTGTTTAGCATTAACCATTAACAAACTATATCAACGAAGGGCAGAGTATCGCGCCTGGTATGGAAATAATTCGACCACGCAGCTGAACCGCTGTTGCGAGTTGAGCGAATTTCCAAAATTAAGTTTAGGCCTACATGTTTTAGGGTTTCAACCAACTATTTGGGAAATTTATCTAATCATGAAGGCGCTGAATAGCTACCTCTCTGCTCTCTGTACGAAACATGTTAGCAGAATTTGTTTGCACCTAAGCATCCAGCTTCGACTCACGCACTCCTCCGTTCCACTCGCTATGCGACCTATGTGACCTTGCGGCCTCGGGTTATGGTCTGATTCACTTTGCTCACAGAGTACAAACTCGGCCGTTGGGCCACGGATCATAAGATGAACCCACTGTAGTTTGAACCGGGTACTTTTATCGTATTTTAAGTTTTGATCGATTTCGGAGGAACCAAGCGAGCTATATAAGTTCGAGTAAAAAACAATATGTGCAGAATAATATCCTACATTATTACTTTCTCCACCCTATACGTAGTATATGGAGAAAGTATTGTTTTCGTAAAAATGTTCAAATTTGAATTTTCAGTTGAATTATCTGTTTTGGTGCTCCCAGAACCCCAAAAAATTGTTTAGTGCAATTATCTGTGTTGGTGCTCCCTGAACCCAAAAATATTTTTAGTGGAATTTTTTATTTTGGTGCTCCCTGAACCCAAAAAAGTGTTTTTAGAGTGGTGTCTATCTGTCAGTCTGTCTGTATGTATACACGACCAGAGAGGACACTATTGGTCCGATTTTCATGAAATTTTTTATGTAGGTACGAAACCCTAATATCTCCAGGCGTGTTTTTCATTTTTTGGAATTTTTAATTTTTAAGGGTAATTTACCTCTAAAAACCCATAAAAAACGACAAAAATGAAAATTTCTCAAAAATGGCTCTATCGATTTTGATCAAATGTTCAGTATTTATAGTGCTTAAGATGCCAAACAAAATGACACCACCCGCTTTTATCAAAACTTCGGCATTTTATAATTATGGGGAAATGTTTAAAAATAAACAAGTTTATGTTGTCAATCTAGCATCGCGGCAGCGGCCGCACGGGGTAGCACCACGGTAGCGAGCACGGCCAGTAATTCAAAGGTCGCGCGATCGAATCCCGCCTGGGACAATAATTTTTTTATACGATTGACGTAGGTAGAATATTATTTTTTTGTTTTGTTCTAAAAAGTAGTAAATAAATTGATTAAAAACAATATTATTTTGACAACAGCAAGTTGGGAGAAAGTTTGTGTCAGTTAACTGATACCGTTTATTTTAGATAAAACTCTAAAAAAGTTTAATTCTCTAACGAAAATCTTTAAAAAATTTACTTCCAGTAAAAAACGTAATTCCAATTGTTGGATTTTTTGCTAACGAACTCGTCCGAGCGACGTAGACAACCAAATTTGAACCAAATTTGAACCCAATCTGACTTAAAATGCGGCCGCTATAGAGTGCGAACACATATTATATAGATATAAAGGGTGTTCCACAAGTAAAGTACCAAGCTTCGGGGACTACGGGTCAAAATAAGAAAAAAAGTTCATATAAACACAAACCCGAAAACGTTTCGTTTTCCAGATATCCGCCATTTTGTTTTTTTTTACAAAATAATTCTTATATAGAAAACTATTTGACTGATTGAGCTCAAACTTAGCTCGAAGTTTAACCTAACAATGATATATCTCAAGGAAAATAAGCGATTAAATCCAATCATGAGTTTCAAAATGGCGTCTGTTTGTAAATTTCAAACCTAAATTACTCAAAAACCGTAAATTTTAACAAAAAATTTCAGAGCACATTTTTGTAGCCCATTTGATTCCCTTTCGGATGGCGTAACTGTCAAAGCAATCGGATGAAGGATAATAGCTAAGTTAAAAGTTAATGACAACAAATGTCCATACAATATTGTAGTATTTACTGTGTTGGTATAGGATGCCGGGTTGAACAAACCAATTAGTACACATAACTTAACTGTTATCCTTTATCCGATCGTTTTGACAGTTACACCATCCGATAGGGAATCAAAAGGGCTACAAAAAAGGTACCTTGACATTTTTCGTTAAAATGTACGGTTTTAGAGTAATTTAGGTTTGAAATTTTCAAACAGCTGACATTTTGAAATTCATAATTGGATTTAATCGTTTATTTTACTTGAGGTATATCATTGTCAGGCTAAACTTCATGTCAAGTTTGAACTCAATCAGTCAAACCGTTCTCTAGATATGAATTATTTTGTACAAAAAACAAAATGGCGGATATCTAGAAAACCAAGCGTGTGTTTTACGAACTTTTTTCTTATTTTGACCCATAGAACCATCCCCTGAAGTTTGGCACTTCACTTATGGAACCCTGTACTTATTTAAAATTTAATGACACCCCAAAACGTGTTCTCGGGACCATGATCGGTGCTCATTTACTACTCCCGACCTAAGGTCTTACCATAAGGGTCACTGCAGCAGCTCATTTTTCCTATGGAAATTCGCTAATAATGTGCAAGAGATTAAACAATTACTTAAATGGATAAGTGACACTCGTTGTTAGAAAACTTGGAAAACTTAATTTCGTGTTTATGAAGCAGTAATGTCTGTTTTGATTTCGGTTTATCCCTTAAAAGGGGAAATGTTTGCAGAACTGACTTTAGGAAGTTTTAAGACGTAAAGCCGAGCCGAGACGTGCCATTATTTTTCTATTAGATCTCCTCCCTCGGTCTTGCACATGGAAGAGACTCCATTTTCTCGCTACACCCCCGCCCTCTCTCACTCATCCCCTTTCTACGTTATTGACAGAATAGAGACGTCGGCGAACTAGGGAGGAAAGAGGGTGGATTTTATTTTTTTAATACTTTTTAAAATGATACGCGTCCGTACGCATTGTTTCAATTCCGAAGGCGCTTTCCCGAACAGAGGACAAAAACAATGTTTCGTTTTGTTTTTTGTCCCGGAAAAGTTTTCGCCTCCCATCTTGGGATCGGTTTCGCGCTAAAATCACCGTCTTGAGACATGTGTTGACGCCGCCATCTTAACTCATTTCCTGTTTGTGATTGGACGTTTTCGACTTAAGATGGCGGCAGGAAATGTTGGTTATTTCCGTTTCTTGACGCGTTATGGATTCGTTTTGAAAGTTTTTTCGTTCGATTGTTTCGCGGTTGGTTAGGTTCTCTGCCCCTGCTTAGGCGACGGCTGCAATTTAGCTACAAGAATATTGCTTCTATATTGCCTAACCTACGCCTGAATATATTTTCAGTTACCGTTGTTTATAATACAAGCATTTTTGTTTTCTTCAGCTATAGTGCACTCTAAACAACCGTATACAAATTCTCTGAACATAGAAACACTTTCTTCATATTTTTTAGCGAATTTCCATAGGAAAAATGACCTATTGCAGTGGCCCTTATTGTAAGACCCAAGGTCGGGAGTCGCAAATGAGCACCGATCATGGTCCCCAGAACACGTTTTGGGATGTCATTAAAAATCAGTTATATATATATATATATATATATATATATATAACAATTAAAACGTAAAATACCATAAAAGTACCCGGTTCAAAGCTATGTGGTGGATGTTACCGTGGGGTTGGCGTGTGAAGCACGAAATGCTTTTTGTATTGAAGATACTCCCAATATACGGAATGGCGTGCGAACCATTTTTCAGCTATTCAGCACCGACATGAATAGACTTATTTCCCAAATTGTTGGTTGAAACCCTAAAACATAGGCCTATAAACTTAATTTTGCAAATGCTCAACTCAACTCAGCGGTTCAGCTGCGTGGTCAAATTATTGTACCTGTACAAATTATTATCACCTTAAAGGTCACCAACCAATAGAAACAAATCTATATATATAAAAGCGAAATACCACTCACTCACTCACTGACTCACTCATCACGATTTCTTCAAAACCACCGAACGGATTGGAATGAAATTTGGTATGTAGCTTCCTATAGGGCCATAGGTGCTTACTAAGAAAAGGTTTGGAAAATTTCAACATTTTAGGGGGGTTTGGGGGGTAAAAATGGCTAAATCACGATTTCTTCAAAATTACCGAACAGATTGGAATGAAATTTTCTATGTAGCTTCCTCTAGGGCCATAGGCGCTCGCTAAGAAAGGGTTTAAAAAAATTCGAAATTTTAGGGGGTGTTTGGGGGATCAAAGTTATTAAATCACGATTTCTTCAAAACTACCGAACGGATTAGAATGAAATTTGGTATGTAGCTTCCTCTAGGGCCATAGGTGCTCACTAAGAAAGGGTATGAAAAATTTCGAAATTTTAGGAGGGGTTTGGGGGGATCAAAGTTTCTAAAATTATAATTTCAGATCTTTTATTATTATGACAATAGTGCTTTTATTATTTAAGATCTATATATAGAAAAGCCAAATACCACTCACTGACTGAACACTTAAAAAGAATACAATTACGTTAAAAAGACTGAAAATACCAACCACCACGGGCAACGCCGTACGGGTCAGCTAGTATTTTATAATCCTAAAGTTTGTTTGGAGAGAACGGACATGTGCCGAGACTAAATGTTGCTGGTTAAAAAATCAACCGTAGTATTTGACCAACAATCAGCAACTTGTATTAGAGACAATAAAAGTTGAAGAAACCTCTCGGAACCAATCGAAGTGAACGTAAGCCTTTTTGTTAACGGCCAAATAATCGACCGGAAAACGTTAACGCAAAGGTAACATAATAATGTTGGCACACTGGAGTATCCTAATAATGTTTGTAGTGGTCGATTATTCAACCGGTGACCTATCTTTATATATATAATTATTCTGTACGTGTGTATGTCACTGACTCCTCCTAAACGGCTGGACCAATTTTGATGAAATTTTGTGTGTGTTAGCGTCCTTGGATGGTTTAGATTCACAATTGGAAGGGATTGATATTGGGTTGGTACCCCTACACAATAAATATAGATTAAAATAACGTCCTACAAGCCATAAAGCTAAAATTATGTAATACTAGTAAGCTTCCGTGAAAGATCTCAGGCGGGTTAATTAGATACACATCAGAAATACATCATTAAAAAAAAAGTTTTTTAAAACAACATTAAGGAATACTTATCTAAGCCTACATAACTATGTTGACGAAGATTTTTAACACGGTAAATATGTACAATTATAAAGATTATAAAACTGTAGGCCTATTTGTTAACATTTTGTATTTATGTACGTTATTATATATTTAAATAAAGATAAAAATAATATCTTTCAATTGCTTTTTATTTCGTATTGAAAGATCAAATGATTTAGAAGTTATTAATATTATAGTAAAAAATTAATAATCGAATATGTTTATGTTATACGAATGTACGAATATAGATGTACGAATGTTTCCGAAGTTAAATGAATATATCTCTTCTTTAAATATGTAGTACCAGGAGACCGAGCTAAAGCTCGATTATAAGCAGGACCTAGTTCGCTCACGTCAATAACTATTATTGCAAATTTCCGTGAACATCGTTTAGGTTAGGCCTATAACATTAAACAACTAAATAAAGGGTATGTTTATTTAGCAGAAGTATTCGTTTCCATGGTAACTATAAATAGATACAACATTAGGTTTACCTCTAATAAAATACAGTTTAAAAGAAAACAGATGATTATTGTAATGACATTGAAAACATTTGCATCAGCTGTGCTTTGTATTGTTTAAAATGGACAAATTTCACTTTTTAATTTAATAAAAAGACGTAGAAAACGAATTTTCCCAGACTGGTGACCATTTCCAATCGATTTCTCGTGGCCAAAAGCCCCATATAAAATCAAAAATCCTTAGACGGAGATTCCAGATCCACTTAGCAGACAGACAATTATCTCTCGCTTTAGAAGATAAGATAAACAAACATGTTGATGATAAAAGGTTATAACGATTAAAGTTGTAAACATAACCCCAAACTATAATCTACATTGGGTTTGTATATTACAGGTGATGGGTGAAATCAGCTGTTTAGATGTAGGAATGTTTATAAAGTTAAAAGAATTAATAGGTATCTTTTCTTTAAATTTGTATAAAAAAATGTATTGATGATAAAAGGTTGTATTTATATATACAGTAGTTTATAACCTCAAACCAAATATTATAATGTATATTATAGCATACATTAGTTATTTAGCTCATATTTAAAAAAATCAACTTCACAAAGACATAATGATTGAAGTTGTAAACATAACATCAAACTATAATATACACTGGGTTTACAGATGATGGGTGAAATCAGCTGTTATATTAAATATCACTCACGTACGTACGTACGTATGTATGTACATAAGCTCGTACACTCGCTTTTATAGGAGCTGATTATTTTTAAGGGGTATACAAAACTATTTACAATTTGATTGCTTCCGTTTCATTTATAGTTATGCTATATAAAATTAAGAACATTAAAATATTTTCTTATTTATTATTTTTTTAAGATTATCTTGATTGAAGCTAAATATCGGAACCAGAGGTTTTAAAAACAAATATGTTATTTACTACAAAACTGCGAATCCATAACTTTGCGAAAATATATGAACCATTTTTTTTCTCTCATATGGTGATACTGTATTGAGCAGCCGTCATCTCCTTGGGTTGGACTTCAGTAACTGCCAAATTCGGCATATTTTGCTCATGGAGCCGTTTTCCATTTTTCCGTATTTCGGAACATAGGCCTACCAAAATATCTGTCTTGTACTTTATCCACTGTATATAATTAACAATATACTATTAAATTTTGCGTTCGCAGCTTCCAAATTTACGGAAATACGGTAAAGGGTTTTCGATTTTTCGCCAGAAATTTATTTTGCATGCGCCTACAGCGTTCCATAACGAATTTCACTATAATCGGTTCAGCGGTTTGATAAATATGGTGGCATGTCGGTTACACATAATTTGCAAATATCGTATGCTATTTAGGCCAGTCAGTAAAGGTCAATTTTGATCAAAAGTACCAGTAATTTGCAATACGGCTGATTTTTTTTTATAAGTACATTAAATTATGTAGATTAATATAAAAAAAACTTTACCAGTCTATCGATTTCCCAAAATCGAAAAAAAAAATCGATTATCATTTTTCTTTTCGATTATCCTTAATATTTCGAGCTGGGGTGAAGATAGAGGAAAATAAAAAATACCACCGTGAAGGGGAGGTATTTTTCATTCATGTTTCAGACTTCGTGGAGTGAAGACGTAGGGTTTGTTGGAAGCGATAAGGTTGAGGGTAAAGTTCGATGTTTTTATTTTCGCAGTAAACATATGTTCCGGCTTAAAATTAATATTTTGTGGAGTCTCATTTTCGTGTAATCGTGCATTTGGTTTTTTGTTTTCTGTTAGAGACGTTAGAGTTTTTTGTTTTGTTTACTACTAAAGTTGGTTTGATTAAATTAAAAATGTCTTCCTGTGGTGTATGCAGCAAGTCTATTAATACAAAGCACCTGAAGCTCGTATGTTCTGAATGTCAGCTACAATTTCATGCAGCCTGTGTGAAGATGGGTAAGGTGGATATTGAGACATTATCTACTGAAAATGTTTCTTGGAGATGTGTACCATGTGCTTCGGAGCGACGGAAAAGCCTGGTTTTTGATGCTAAAACTGTTGAAGGGAGTTTCACACTCAATGACGTCATGCTGGCGATAAACGATGTGAAAAAATCCCAAAAGGATATGGCAGCTGACTTTAATCGTTCATATGAACATCTGAATGAAAAAGTGGACGATACCATGAAGAAATTAAGTGAAACTGCTAATAAGCTAGAAACCTACTTTGTAAAGATGGAGGAACTTGAGGCAGAGAACGGAGCATTGAGGCATCGTGTTACGGAACTTCAAGCAAGGTTAGAGGATGCTGAACAGTATTCTAGGGTAAACTGTATCGAAATACATGGAATACCAGAAAAAATTAATGAGGATGTTATAAACGTCGTAAAAGACATTGGCTCAGCGCTGGACTTGAACGTCACTGACGGAATGATTGACAACTGCCATCGACTAGGCAAACGTGCAGATGGAGGTCCACGGGGAATTATCATGAAATTTGTCAGAAGGATCGACAAGGAAGAATTTCTCCGGAAAAGGCGTGTGAAGAGGAATCTTTCCTGTAGAGATGTTGGTATGGACTCTGATTCTATAGTTTATATTAATGAATCACTATGCCCTGCACGAAGACGCTTATACGCTATGGCGAGAGAGGCAAGGAAGACCAAGGCTTACAAATATCTATGGCTGAGGGGTGGAAGGATCCTAATGCGCAGGGATGATGGTGCTCCAGTAGTGCAAATCACAAACACAATAGACCTAAGTAAGTTGTAGTTCAATATCAGGTAACTTTTAACATAATCCAGATTGTTATAATTATATTATTAAGTATGTACATAGTTTATGATAGAGTAATTTGTATAGAATATTAAATGCTGTCGTGTAACTTAAAAATTTTACAGTTAAATATTAGAAGCATTAGGAAAAATTTTGATAATTTTGTAACCTGGTTATCAACCTGTGATTCTCTGCCCCATGTTATTGTTTTATCTGAGATATGGATCGAACAGCATGAGGTTAATCTTTATAAATTGCAAAGTTTTGTTTCATATTCAAATTGTAATCACGACTATAGAGCTGGTGGAATTTTGGTATATGTTAATAATGATATTGATTGTGAAACATATTACGTGCATTTTGTGACTGCAGACGTACTGCAGCTGGGGTTGACGTGGCAGAATAAAAAAATTAATTTATTATCACTATATAGATTACATAGTGGTTCTTTGGATATATTTTTGGAGGAATTAAAAACGTTTTTTATTCAGCTAGATCGTAAATGCGACCAAATTCTAATAGGAGATATTAATATAGATTTATTAACTATCAATAACCAAACAAATAATTACAAAACACTTTTGGCAAATTATGGCTTTGAAATATTAATACAAGAACCAACAAGAGTAGCAAATAATTCAGCCACTTGTATTGATCATGCGTGCGTTAGAATAAACGAGAGGTTTAAAATAAATATTATATCCGAGATTCTAGATATTGACATTACAGATCACTGTGCAATTAGTTTAGACCTATCGTTATCAGAAGATTGTAAATTGCAACGTCATGCTAAGTCTGTTCGGACTATTGACTATGATAAGCTGAACAAATATCTTGCCTTGGCCGACTGGACAAATGTTTATTGTTGTAGGAATGTTAATTCTGCTTTTGATAATTTTCTAGAAATTTTTAAAAACAATATAAATTTATGCGTATGTTACAAATTACCGATTGTATATAAAAAAAAAAATAAAGCCTTGGATTACGGACTACTTATGTTTCAAAATTGATAAAAGAAACCAGCTTTATAGACGAATAAAAAAACATCCCAATGATCCACATTTAAAAGAAAGGTTTAGAAAGTGTAAAATGGAGATACAGGATGACATAAAGGAGGCTAAATCTTATTATTATAATAATATGTTTAAGAAATGTGAAGGAAATTCAAGGTTGCAATGGAAGATTCTAAATGAGATCACGGGTCAAATAAGCGAGTCTTCTAAAGGTATACATTTGCAAAAGGAAAATGGAACTGTTATTACAGATCAATTAATAATAGCTAATGAGTTTAACTCTTATTTTTTAAATTCTGTAAATGTTATTAGGACACAATTTCTAACAAATTTTTCTACATTTTCAATATACGATAATCATTTTAAGGAACACGAAACGAATAATTCAATATTTTTAACAGCAGTAACACCGGACGAAATTGAGAAAGTAATCCGTGGGCTAAAGAAAGGCAAATCTCCAGGAATTGATGGTATAAGTGCAGCTTTGCTCAAGGTTATCAGCAATCATATAACGGATGTCGTATCATTTTTAATTAACCTATCTTTTAAGACTGGCGTTTTTCCTGATAGACTAAAAGAGGCCGTAGTTGTGCCAATTTTCAAAAAGGGAGACAGAAAGGTTGTTGCAAACTATAGACCTATTTCTCTGTTATCTGTATTCTCAAAGATTTTTGAGAAAGTCGTGAAGTTCAGAATTATGAATTTTTTCGAGAAAGAGAAGTTTCTTAGCAATAATCAGTTTGGGTTTAGAGAGGGTATTGGTACTGAAGATGCGCTCTTAAAATTTAGTTCTTCTATTTATGATGGTTTAAATAATAGTAAATGTGTGAGTGGGATCTTTCTGGATATAAAAAAAGCCTTCGACATGGTAGATCACGAATTGTTACTTAACAAACTAAATAAATGTGGAATTAGGGGAAATGTTAATAACTGGTTTAGAAGCTATCTAACTGATCGGGTACAAGTAGTTCGGATCGGGGAGCATATGAGCCAATCTGATAAAGTTAATACGGAGTCCCACAGGGATCAGTATTGGGACCACTTTTATTTCTGGTATATATTAATAGTTTATGTAATTCAAGTCTTCATGGTAAAATAAATTCCTTTGCGGATGATACAGCCATATGTTATGTGGCGGAATCCTGGGACGATCTGCGTCATGATATGGCATATGATTTAAATGCATTACAAGTTTGGTTTTCTAAACACTATATGGTGCTTAATACTGACAAAACAAAGTTCATACTCTTTCATTTAAAAAACGAAGTAATTAGTTATACCCCTCTGACGTATAAATGTTTACAATGTGTTTATAACAATACTACCTGCTTACAGCAATGTAATTCTATTGAACAGGTTCAAAGTATAAAGTATTTTGGCTTGACTGTGGATTGTAGAGTTTCTTGGAAACCTCATGTAAGAGAACTACAAACAAAATTAAACCAGATAATGCGCGTATTTTACTTTTTGAAAAACTTGGCTCCTAGTTACGTTTTAAAAACTGTATATTTCTCGTTAATACATAGTAGACTAACTTATGGTTTGGCATGTTGGGGAGGTACTTACATTTCTAATCTTAAACAGATTTCGAGTATTCAAAAACGTTGTGTTCGGTTTATTTGTCATAAATCTAAAAGGGTTCCTTCTATGCCTCTTTTCAGATATTTAAAAATACTTCCACTGCAGCATCTTTATGTATACAAAGTCCTAAAGATATTTTACAAACGGAGTGGAAATATGGAACTTGTACATGACCCAGATAGAATGAGACTTAGGCGTGGTGCGCAACATCCTGTCCCAAAGCCCAATAAGACTTGTTTTATGAAATTTTATTTATTTGTCGCCCCGAAACTTTTTAATAATATGCCAGAATATATTAAAAAATGTAAAAATTGTACAACTTATCTGACATTTTTGAGGCGATGGTTATTTGATTTGGATGATATAACTAGCGTTTTTAATATTTTAATCTAAAAACTTAATGAATATTTGAATATTATTTTAGAACCGTTGTGTGTGAATGTATGTGAGGTTGTGTTTATTTTTGAGTGAATGTATTGCGTTGAATTTCCTTGTAAATATATGTTGAATTATGTTTAGTATTACTTAGTGTATTTTCTTAATAACTTTTGTTTTCAATTTTGTCTCCACTATTTGTGCTAATTTTTGTTTTCAATTTAGACTCCACTATTTATGTTACTTTTGTTTTCAATTTGGACTCCACTATTTGTGCTAATTTTTGTTTTTTATTCTTATTTTGTTAAAATATGTTATTAGTTTTCACCGCCCTTTGTCTCTTTATTTAATCGATGTATGATAAGTGTTATTTAAGTTTCTTTTTTTCAATGAGGGTAGCTTCTAAACAGGCTTAGTAAAGCCTAAAAGAAGTGCCTACACTTTCCTTGCACTAGAAGAGTAATTTTATGATTTCATGTTTAGTTGTATCGTTTGTAATAGTGTTAAAATTATTTTATAATAGTATTTAAGTTCTATTTGACTTATTTGAAGTTAATATGTTGTTTTAAGTTTCTTATTATTATTTATTTTATTATAACTGGCAATAAGTTCTGTTACCAATTATCAATTCTTTGTACAAGGAAAGTAATAAATAAAATAAAAAATAAAAAAAAATAAAAAAGGTCATATGTATTTATTTCGTCCGAGCAATGGTTTGTCCGGAAAAAATTCGATAATGCAGGTATGTATTTTGCAGCAGGGGAAATCAATAAAAGGGGACGTCTTATTCATATATGAAGCGTTGGCTCATTCTAAATTGGCCGAATTTTAATATATCGAATTGAAACTTGACATAGGAGTTAAAATATATATTTTAAACAATTATGCTGAATCTCAGCTTGTTATCTTGAAAATTACCCGATCTAGAGCCACTTGACTTATTAATGGGTTTCTCGATTTTAGGAGTACCGGACCCACCAATTCATTTTAAACAGCTCCAGTTTAGAAAATTTTCAAAATATCAACCTGAATTTTTTTTTACAAGTTAAATATATATATTCAAACAAGTTCAAGGAGTATAAACCTTTTTCATTATTTACTTTTAAAAGCACAAGTAAATAAAAAAAGTATAATTTTAGACCTTTTTAGATTTTTCATCAAAACGCTTGAGTTGATCAGCTGCAGATTAGTCATTTTTTTAAATATAGTTTTTAAAATAAGTATAGAAAAAAACAATTGTATTTTTAACATCTGTACCAATTTTTAAATCGATATGTTCAAAAATGTCGAAAATGGAGTCGTTGAATCCAAAAGTGTTATAGTTAAAACGAGATAGGTAAAACAGAAGACTATTTTCAAGCGCCTCGTTTTTAAAAATAACAAGAAAAAAATCGTTCATACTTACTAAGAATATTTATACTGGTGTACTCAAATTGTAAAACAAATTTTATGTTGATATTCCAAAAAGTTTCTAAACTGGAGCTGTTTAAAATGAATTGGTGGATCCGGTACTCCTAAAATCGATAATCGAAATCGACTCCTAGATCGGGTCATTTTCAAGATAACAAGCTGAGACTCAGCATAAATGTTTAAAATATATATTTTAACTCCTATACCAAGTTTCAATTCGATATATTAAAATTCGGCCAATTTAGAATGAGCCAACGTTTCATATATGAATAAGATGTCCCCTTTTAGTGATTTCACCTGCTGCAAAATACATACCTGCATTATCGAATTTTTTCCAGACAAACCATTGCTCGGACGAAATAAATACATATGACCTTTTTTGTCGACAAATACCTCCCCTACACGGTGGTATTTTTTATTTTCCTCTATCTTCATCCCAGCTCGAAATATTAAGGATAATCGAAAAAAAAATGATAATCGATTTTTTTTCGACTTTGGGAAATCGATAGACTGGTAAACTTTTTTTTATGTTAATCTACATACTTTAATGTACTTATAAAAAAAAATTCAGCCGTATTGCTAATTACTGGTAGTTGTAACCTATACCGACTGGGCTATTTTGAAACTAAATATTAAATTTGATAACTGACTAACCCATCGCATCCTGTCTCATCCCAGATACAGCGGCCGACATGTTGGTAGCACTGTGGCTCATACTGAAAGGCTGTCCCATACTTGGGTATGAGCTCGTCGTCATCTGAAAACACACAACACAAAATGTTACCAAACTCTTGAAACTGTTGATTTATGTGCAAATCAGCATAACGAAAAACTAATCCATACGAGCCACTAGAAGGAGGCGAAAGCAAACCGAGGTTAATTTTGTATTACGTGCAGGTAAAAGTAGAGTTCTGAACCACCCTGTATCGTAATATTAAATTGTTCAATTTACGTTCGTATAAATTGTAAACTTTTAAATCTCCGAATGCTAAATGGTCCATTAGATTATATATTTTTTTTAAATTTAATTTTGTCATATTTCACAACTGAAAAACAATTTAAAGGGGATTGAAATTTACACAAAAATAAAAGATAAACATAGAGTAAACGTGAAATGTAAACCAAATTAGACACGCCCCAAAGGAAAAGCTTGTTGTGGGGACATTTACAGCAACTGCCCTAAAAAGGAAATTACAATCAATTAAAAAGGTTGTAATTTTAAACATAATTAAATTACAATATATGAAGGGGGGGGGCTGAGAAGCCAAGGGGTACAACTGACATTTTTCTATTAATGGAGTTTGCAGAAACTGGCTCTTCAACACTTTAAAATGTTTGTGGCCAACGAATATAACTGTAAGTCTATCATGTGCTGAGATAAAAAAAAACTATTTGTAGAAGAGCTGTTTAGCTTAGAAACCAAGGGATACATGTGATACAAGTGGCTTTACTTTACATAGGTAATTTACTTGTAACCTATGTTTTATTACATAACTTCTAATTCCTGGTAAAACGTTCACTGCTACGCAAATTACGTATTTCCTATGCTAGGAGCTGACCTTTTATTTTTTATAATTATAGTCTAAATGAGTAGAAATTACTTTATTTTTGATTTTTGAACCTTTCTACGTAATAATCAATTATATTTTAAAGCGGACGCAAACGTGCGTCCATTGTACATAGTCTTAAAATTGGTGTGCGAAGCACGCAATGCATTGTGTATTGAAAATACTCCCAAGTTGCGGGTTGGCGTGCGAAGCAAACAATGCACTATGGATGCCTATTGAAAATACTCCCAATACGGTGGTTGGCATGCGAAGCATCAATGAATTGTGTATTGAAAATACTCTCATCAATACGGGGATTGGCGTGCAATGCACTGTGCGTCGGCCGCTTCTCATAGTGTTCAGTGTCAAGCTCACATGTGCGTCCTTAGCAGTGAACGTGTTAACAGCCCAGGGGTACAAGTGACAACTTTAATCAAATATTGGCTGATAACAAAGAATATTATAGGGATGGAAATCAAATTAATCTTTGTTATTTTGTTAGTCTAGAACCTACCAATTAAAAATATTATACTAGTTTTAGTGATCATGGTTTTACCTGGATTCGATTATAACAGTTTAACTTTAAACTGAGTTTTCTCAAAACTAACTTCACTACATTTATACCCTTTGGCTTCTCAGCCCTTCATATGAATTTGTTACCTGCTCAAGAAATAATGTGTCTGTTGAACAAATTATCAGTTGTTAAGAAACCTCAACAGAGTCACTGGCTCCTTCACACAAGCAGGAAAAAGGTTACGGTTTTTATTTGAAACTTTAGTGGTCGAACGTTGACTGAAATTGATGTGCTATTTCTATACTTATATTATTATAAAGAGGTAAAATTTGTTTGATTGTATGTAATCTGTGGAACTACTGAACCGATTAAAAAAAATTGTTTTACTAATTAAAACTTACACTATCCCTGAGTAAGATAGGCTATAATTCATTGTGATAAAAACATTTTTCATTACAATATTTGTAAATTTAGCCAGAAAAAACTCTTAGGTCCCCTTTTAGTGATTTCCCCTGCTGCAAAATACATACCTGCATTATCGAATTTTTTCCAGACAAACTATTGCTCGGACAAAATAAATACATATGACCTTTTTTGTTGAAAAATACCTCCCCTACACGGTGGTAGTTTTTATTTTTCTCTTTCTTCATCCCAGCTCGAAATATTAAGGATAATCGAGAAAAAAATGATAATCGATTTTTTTTTCGACTTTGGGAAATCGATAGACTGGTAAACTTTTTTTTATGTTAATCTACATACTTTAATGTATTTATAAAAAAAAATTCAGCCGTATTGAAAATTACTGGTAGTTGTAACCTATACCGACTGGGCTAGTTAGGGTTTTATTAAAGTGTAGACTTGAGCCTTCCTGGTTCTTTTAACCTTTATTATAACTGGTGTTACAAAATATACAAAATAATTTGATTTTACATTATTTACCATATCAGCTTTGGGGTTATCATTAATACTACACCTTTATTATAAAGAAAACATAACATGATTGTGTGTCTAGAAGTTTCCAACGGGGTTGGCGTGTGGAGCACGCAGGTATTTCCCCTAGTATTTTATATTTAGCATTAACTTATCAGGGAAACTAGATGCCTGAAACAATTTTTAACTCAGCGAAGACAAAATGGTCGTTTATGATTTCCTTTAATAAAAGTGATTATATTTTTCAGATACGGATAATGGCATATATTATTGAGTCTTTGTAGTCGTGTGTGAAGGAAGTGAAGTTAACATGTTAAAGGTACTGAAAGGATCAACAGCCTAAGTTACTGTAAAATATTAAATTAAATAATTAAATGTTTGAATAAATTTTGTCATTTATAAAATAATAGGAATGGTTTTAACGTAATAGCGCCCACTAGTGTACCGGGTTGAACTCATTCTATGGACTAGTTTTTATAAAAACTAAATAGACTAGTAGTACGAATGTTTGGTAGAAACTTTCGTAAAAATAATGGAAACAGTAAACAAATTGATTTTTTAAATAATTTCTAAATTATCAAACAGGCCTAAAATTGGCGTGCGATGCACGCAATTCATTTTGTATCGAAAACACTCCCAACACGGGGGTTGGCGTGCGAAGCACGCAATGCATTGTGTATTGAAAATACTCCAAATACGTGGGTTGGCGTGCAATGCACTGTGCGTCGGCCGCTTCTCATAGTGTTCAGTGTCCAGCTTACATGTGTGTTCTTAGCAGTGAACGTGTTAAAAGGGTTTAAAATTCAAATCCCCGGTCCTGACCTGACCCCCCCCCCTTATTCTGAGGTTACGATTTTATTACTTGACGCAATGGAATAGGTGTTTATTTTTAGTTGCCAGAGAATTGCATCTAGAAAGAACTAGTTCAGACGGGCACATCCAAATCGAGCCAATCCCTCAGGTCATTTTCGATGGGTCGTAAAATGTCCCCCTTCCACCCAGTCAAATCGAGCCAGCTCCATAAATAAATTGTGTAAGGGAATAACAAAAAAAACAGAGGTACTAACCTATACTGTTTAGTCACAGAATGATGCCAATAACAGTATGATTATAATATTTCGTCGTTATTATCACATTATATAATTAGAATTAAAAAAAA
>JAGFPH010013901.1:0-25146 GCA_018207615.1 Philaenus spumarius | reverse complement strand
TACTCCCAATATGCGGAATGGCGTGCGAAGCACGCAATGCTTTGTGTATTGAAGATACTCCTAATATGCGGAATGGCGTGCGAAGCACGCAATGCTTTGTGTGTTGAATATACTCCCAATATGCGGAATGGCGTGCGAACCATTTTGCAGCTATTCAGCACCGTCGTGAATAGACCTACTTCCTAAATTGTTGGTTGAAACCCCTAAAACATAGGCCTATAATCTTAATTTTGAAAATTCGCTCAACTCACGTCAGCGGTTCAGCTGCGTGGTCGAATTATTCTAAGTATAAAATACAACAGGAGTTAGGAGTGGGATATTTTACTTTGTGGGAAATAAAGATATTTCAAAGGAACACGTGTTTCGGATAATGTAACCACGCTTTCAAACGCCCCGCAATACTAGGCGATGCATTTCGTGTGTTTCAACAACTTATAGACTATTTTCAAAATAATCGGGAAGGTCCATCAGTCCAAATATCGCAGTGGATATGTGTTCGATTGAGCGTAATGTACACTCATTAAGTTGTCATTACGTCTGGTACTGTAGCATGGGCGCGGCAAGGTTGGGGTGGTGACTGGAGTTCATCCTCAATGCGGATAAACTCTTGTTGTACCATTCGTCTTCTGGTGTCATCCCTGAAACAGAAAATGTATTGTTGAAGTTGAATTGTGGTGGAATGTTTGAATAAATCACCTCTCTTTACCAAGTAAAATAGAAACTGGCACATAATTTCTCACAAACATATTTAAATAATTATTAAACAGATCCACTGTGACTTTATAATTGTATTAAACTAGGAGAGTAACTAATAAATATTATTATTATAAGCTAGAGAGAAAACTAATAGATCGATTTTCGAACAAATTTGCACCAAACATGTCAATTAGGCCTGAATAGATGCATGGAAAAAAGTTTTGAAAAAAATTGAAAAACAACCCCCTTTTTGGCCCCCCCCCCAAATAAGTTATTATTATCAGATAAACGAAAATTTTTAGAAAGATGCTGTTTTTTGCATATAGTAGGGTACATTAAGGACTACAAATAAGCCAAATTTTATCAAAATCGTTAGAGCTGTTTTTTTTTTATAAAAACATAATAACTGATTTATTGGGGGGTTTTTCCAAAAAGTGGGTTGTTTTTCAAAAACGTTCAAAACATTTTTCGTGCAGCTATACAGGCCTAATTGACAGTTTGGTGCAAATTTGTTCGAAATCGATCGAATATTTTTCTCTTTAGCTTTGTATAGGCCTACATATAGATAGACATTTTGTAAAATCACTTTTTTGGGCTCAGGGGGTCACAAAACGGATATTTCCACAAAAATCTCAACATCGATTTTTTTTGCGGTCACTTTAATTTCTCCATACTATAGGCCTAGTATAGTGAGAAAATAAAACTAAATCAAATACATATACAGGGTGGATGAAACGTCTGAGAACGGCTTAATATTTCGTATACAAGGGAAATTTGAATGTAGATGTGATTGAGGAACCTACTCTATGAAAAATAATATTTTATTGATATTTCAAAAATTTGGTCTGCCATTTTGAAAGTAACTTTCCTTAATAGGAAAGTGGTCGTGTGATACGTCATTTCAATGTAGAATTTTAAGACAAAATCAATGGAGAAACCCGCACATCCATAACTCAAACTGTTCTGAAGATATTTGCATTTACTGTATTTACATTGAATAATATCATTTAAAGTATAATTTATCATATACTTTATCATATGAAATAAAGTACATTAAACTTCTCAGATATCAAATTTTAATGTTGAATAAAATTAAACATTATTAAGCAATCAAATCATAAGGTATTCATTTAATGTACATCAGTTTTTATAATAATAAACAATAGTAATAATTGACCGAGCGAAGCGAGGTCTCTGTTTTAACTCGACCGTTCGGCATTTCGTCTGTGTGTATGCATGTCTGTGTGTCTGTCTCACGATTACGGCCAAACGCCTAGACCGATTTTGATGATTTTTTGCATGAATGTTCCTTATTCCTAGGCAGAGCCATGTATATATAAGGTTTTTTCCATTTTTCATTTTTAACCCCTTAAATAAAATAAAAATGGCGGCCGCACCGTTTCTCTCAGTGCAAGCTTTTTTCCAAAGCCAGTTTGTGGCTTAACCGTAAGTCGAATTTAAAAACTAATGACATTAAGCTAATAGCAAATTTGATTTTCAACAAAATTGTATCCTTGATTTTTTTTTCCGTTTCTCTAACGGTAAGCTCACAAAATGGCCGTAAACTTAAAATTTGTTAAAAATCGTCCAAGTTTTTGTATTTCAACCATGTTTTTATACGTTTATTCTAAACCAATTCATAGCTTTTTTGTAGATAAAGGTTCAAAAAATTCATATATGCCAGTAAAAAAATGATTGAAGTAAAATTAACAAAGTTATTAGATCAAGAAACATTTATTAGTTATTAGCATGTTCAGTAACGAAAGGAAAAAGTTCAACTTTAGGCCTACATAAAAAGTAGTCAAAATTATTGTAATTTTTTTCATAAATGTAAAAACGTTCTAAATAGAATTATATAAAAATATTTATCAATTTCATATATCTTATTTTCAAAACACCAGTTTTTATGTTCCTACTACAAGACTGCTAACAAAGCTAGCCCTGTTTTGAATAGTAATTTAGGAATATATCCTTTGCAAAAAATGGCATATAATAATAAGAAAGTGTAGGGGATAGGCTAAGAAAGTGTAGAGAATAAATCAAAGAATTTGACTGAATACTTGTAAATTTCATAAAAGTATTTGACTTAGCTTTACTTGAATTACAAAATGAGATGAAACAAATGAAACCGCTCGGCGATAAAGGACATACAAAAAATGACCGTTGGACACCGTGGGAAGTGTTGGTAAATGGGTTGAGAATAAAGTTGAGATCACTATCACGACGTTTTAACATCTTTTGTTTTCATTTTTTCTAATATTGGAATATGATATGGAAGTTATGGAACTGTAAATATATTGTTAAGTTTTAGTTATTTAAGTATGTAAAAATTTAATTATATGTTTTCCCTCTATAACTTGATATGTTTAGCTATCTTACGCATTATTAACCTAAATAAAACACAATGCCTCTAATAGAAAAACTTTAGCAGTTAATGCTCAAGAAAAGAAAAAAACGAGAACTAGAAATCCCGGAATAGCGGGAATTGTAAAATAATGTTTCGCTGGCTAACCCTTGTGCTTACTTCCTTACTGGCACACTATTTTTAACCTAAGCTCAAAACCACATTAGTTACTTTAACGAGCGAGGTATACTGTTCGCAGAACTACTAGTAATAATAAATTAAAAATAAAGTAGATGAAAATAAAGTAAAAATCCCTTCCTAAGAAATAATTATTTGTGTATCTATTGTGCAAAGTTCAGTTAGTCGCACGAGATTAACACTATTTTAGTATTTATTGTGTTGGTATAGGAAGATAGGTTAAACAAACCAATTAATTATTACACATAACTCAACTATTATCAATTAAACTAGGTACCTCTAGGTACCGTCAACAGTTCTGTGTCCTTTATTTAGCGACGACCACGAAGAAACACAAATAAGAAAAAGTACGACCGGCTGGTCAGCATGCTCGAAGTGTGTCGTGGGTTTTTGTTTTTTTTATTTATTAATGTCGGACATGTGTTGTTTTATTTAATGTTAGGTCTGCTTTTTGTTATTTGTGTTTCGTGTTTCTTGTGACTTGACTATGGACGTATAGTGTAATCTTCGTCGCTGAATAAAGGACACAGAACTGTTGACGGTACCCAAGGTATGTAACCTAGTTTAATGTGATTGCAGTTAAGGAGGAACAATCATGTATCAACTATTATCCTTCGTCCAATTGTTTTGACAGTTACACCATCCAATAGCGAATCAAAAGGGCTACAAAAAAGGTTTATTCATATTTTTTCTTGAAATGTACGGTTTTTGAATAATGTAGGTTTTAAATTTTCAAACAGCCGCAATTTTGAAACCCATGATTGGATATAATAGTTTATTTTTCTTGCGATAGATCATTGTTAGGTTAAACTTCATGCCAAGTTTGAATTCAATCAGTCAATAAATTCTCTAGATATGAATTGTTTTGTAAAAACAAAACAAAATGGAGGATATCTGGAAAACGAAGCGTTTTAATGCCTATGTTTATAGGAACTATTTTATTTACTTTAATGTAAGGAATAGCTGGTGTTCTATTTATGAAACACCTTGTTTGTAAGTACCTAATGACACTAAATTTTTGTCTCAGAATTGTATCTGCGGTAGTCTAGTTTCGGAAATGAAGGGGGAATTGGTTTTGGCAAAAGTTTGTTAATATCTGCCGACACAGAACTCAATTCTCACTAAAACATTCCACGGAGGTGGCGACTAAGGTTGACAATTACGCGTATTTTTGTGAGAATCGTGTTCTGTGTTTTGATTTTTAGAACACGAATCGATTATATTTACTTTATCAAGTATTTTATTAGCTAATTTCCATAGGAAAAATGACCTATTGCAGTGACCCTTATGGTAAGACCTAAGGTCGGGAGTAGTAAATGAGCACCGATCATGGTCCCCAGAACACGTTTTGGTGTGTCATTAAAAATCATATATGTGTATATATGTGTTCGCACTCTAGCTACCGCATTTTAAGTCCGATTTGATCCAGATTTGGTACACATGTTGGTTGTCTAAATCGTTCGCCCGGACGAGTTCGTTAGCCAAAAATCCAACAACCGGAAGCACGTTTTTTTAGATTCCTACATTCCTACGAGAATGTATTTCTTAGAGTTTTTTTACTACAAATATAAATGTAGGATGTTATTCTGCACATTTTGTTTTTTTACGCGACCTTATAGCTCGCTTGGTTCCCCCAAAGTCGATCAAAACGTAAAATACCATAAAAGTACCCGGTTTAAAGCCTTGTGGTGGATTTTACCGTGGGGTTGGCGTGCGAAGCACGCAATGCTTTGTGTGTTGAAGATACTCCCAATATGCGGAATGGCGTGCGAAGCCCGCAATGCATTGTGTATTGAAGATACTCCCAATATGCGGAATGGCGTGCGAAGCCCGCAATGCACTGTGTATTGAAGATACTCCCAATATGCGGAATGGTGTGCGAAGCCCGCAATGCATTGTGTATTGAAGATACTCCCAATATGCGGAATGGCGTGCGAACCCTGTTGGAGCTATTCAGCACCGTCTTGAATAGACCTATTTCCAAAATTGTCTGTTGAAACCCAAAAACATAGGCCTATAAATTTAATTTTGGAAATTTGCTCAACTCACGTCAGCTGTTCGGCTGCGTGGTCGACTTATTTTCATTATTATTGAATATAGAATTTAGAATCGGTTGACTGAAAATTTATTATTATTACTACTGTTATTATTTTGGAGGGCGTTTAGCGAGTTTTTCTAATTATTTAATTCGTCGGACTTTTTATCAAACTAATTTACTTTATTCGATTGTGTTACAGGATCTGATACGGTGGACATTTAACTGATAATTTTCATCTTTACAATTGTTTATTTTAATAAGTTTTGATTTGAACGCATAAGCCTCCGCCTCCCCCTTTAAAAAAACAAATATTTGGTTCGCAAACACAAACTCCGAAATCACAAGATTGTCGCTGAAACCAATTACCGCTGCCAAGGCAACACTGCGCTACAATTTCATTCCAATTTCACTAACTCTAATAGAGTTTGTAAACATCATTATACCCATACTACAATCCCATTATTCCGATGTCCTCGTGTTTTGGCTGTATGTATGCAGAGCAAATCTAATCTCGCTTTGATTCCATTTCAATCGGTGGATGCTATTGTTGTCTGTGTACTTTATACCTTGCATAGTACGCTGTTGTATTCCTCAATAATTATTTACCGAAATCGCATATTTGTTTGGTTCCATAAATTAACAGAAAACTCTTCGGCTTAAGGCTACCCTTTCAATAAAAAACACTGACAAATGAAAGACTAGAACATGTTTAAAAAAAATTGGGGAAATCAAACCATATAAATTGCCAATTGAAAGCAAGTACTAGCCAAGCAAGTCCTGCTTTCTGGTGGCATTTGTTGAAACTAGGTGTAGACCTGATGTTTTACAGAACTGCAATGGTACTCTAAAGTACCTCCAGGCCTCAACTTGTAGATGAAGCCACTGTTACCTTTTATAAAGACAGTTGAATCGGGTGGTACTTAAAAGTACCGTCGGGCAACAAAGGGAAACGGGTAATAAGATTACTGGAGTAACAATCATCGGAAAATTATTCCGAATGTTTCATTTTAAAGCAGTTGCGGCTTGCCCATAAGGGCTCTCGGACGCCGCCCCTCCAAAAGATTTTAAAAAGAAAAAAAATTAAATACCCATTCAATTATAATTATACATCTAATTAACCAAAGCGTTTTTTTCAATCACATACATCGAAAATGTAGGAAAAAACAAGCAAAAATAGCGCGAGAAGTTTGTATTTGTAGCCGTGGGACGCTGGCCAGAACGTCCCAATCCATTACCGTGCAGTTATATGAAGAGTGGTAGTGGTGGGGGCTGCTGGTGCTATGACGCGTCTAAGCTTGTGCCTTATGGAAAGCTTGGGACGGCGTCCGAGCATGCGCAGAGCGATGTATCTAGTGAGTCGGAAAGAAGGGTAGACTTCTGCTACAAGCAATATAACTAAAGGTGTGTAAGTAGAGTATTTCAGATTTACATATAAGTATTTCAGAAACATATGGCATCACAAATTTAATACCTAGATTGCCTTAAAAACTCTCTAAAATACACAAAATGTTCAAACACCCCGGTCGTGTGTGCCCCCCCCCCCCCCAGCATTTTACTCACGAGCCGCCACTGTTTTAAAGGTTAGGACAGTCCGAACGTTAATATCTTTTGCTTTTTAACTAAGTTTGTTGTTTGACTCGACACAAAATCAAAGTTTGCGGTTTGTTTCTTTATTAAATAATGCAAATACAAAAAATGTAAAAATATCACCACATTCGAAGTTTAATTACCTTTCGAATAAAAGTAATTTCAATTATTTCGGACAATTTATGACGTAAAAATCCACGTTATCGTGGAAGCATGCACGAGCCGAATTTGTGTTCCTACTCGATACAGTGACTAGATAGATACAGTGCGGCCAAGTGAGGTCTTGTTTCCTATTGGTCGGCATCCATGTTTAACCTAGATATAATTTCATGTGCTACTTATTCCTAATATCAACAAATTAATAACCAGCTTTGATGTTATGATTACAATATCATTTTCCACAACTTTGATTGTCCATTACTTTGAAACGAAGTAAAATATTAAAGCTCTAGTTTGCCCCATTCTGTTTCTCTTTTAATAAGCTTTTCAATGGTGTACTAGATGACCTACCTTTATGTTTAAAATTTGTAATCCCCTACCACCCTCAAGTCCCCAAAATCATAATGGTTCAGATATGTCAAAAATTTTGTCCTGTTATGCAACACAAGATATAAACAAAATTTTGTAACTTGTTTTCAATAACAAAAACAATAAATTGGGTTAAAACGACTTTATGAATACTTTGTATATCTATAGGCCCTATATATATATAGCCTACAATCCAAATACCACTCACCGACTCACTCATCACGAAATCTCAAAAACCACCGAACGGATTGGAATGACATTTGGTATGTAGCTTTCATTAGGGCGCTAGGTGCTCGCTAAGAAAGGTTTAAAAAAAATCTAAATATTAGGGGGTTGGGGGGGGGGGGTCAAAGTTACTAAAAAAACATCGAACGGATTGGAATGAAATTTGGAAGGTAGCTTTCTCTAGGGCACTAGGTGCTTGCTAAGAAAGGTTTTCAAAAATTTGAAATATATTTAACTTTAATTTGTCCATCCGTGCAAAGCCGGATAGGGCAGCTAGTTACTGCGTATGTTTTCGCATGCTGAACGGCCGCATTTTAAGTCCGATTTGGTCCAAATTTGGTACACACGTTGGTTGTCTTAGTCGCTTGGACTAGTTTGTTAGCCAAACAAATCCAACAACCAGTAGGGAGTAGGGTTTTCAATTAGAAGTAACTATTTTTTATTTTCTTCGCACCAGTATGAAAGGTTTTTAATTGTTTCTCTACAAAAATAAATGTATGATATTATTCTGCACATTTTGATTTTTTACTCGACCTTATAGGTCGCTTGGTTCCCCCTAAATTCGACCAATACGTAAAATACCATAAGAGTACCCGGTTCTGAAATAGCCTGTATATTATTGACAATTAAAGTTCAGTAATGAATTTCAAGGTTAGGCAACTGATTTTGTTTAGCATTAACCATTAACAAACTATATCAACGAAGGGCAGAGTATCGCGCCTGGTATGGAAATAATTCGACCACGCAGCTGAACCGCTGTTGCGAGTTGAGCGAATTTCCAAAATTAAGTTTAGGCCTACATGTTTTAGGGTTTCAACCAACTATTTGGGAAATTTATCTAATCATGAAGGCGCTGAATAGCTACCTCTCTGCTCTCTGTACGAAACATGTTAGCAGAATTTGTTTGCACCTAAGCATCCAGCTTCGACTCACGCACTCCTCCGTTCCACTCGCTATGCGACCTATGTGACCTTGCGGCCTCGGGTTATGGTCTGATTCACTTTGCTCACAGAGTACAAACTCGGCCGTTGGGCCACGGATCATAAGATGAACCCACTGTAGTTTGAACCGGGTACTTTTATCGTATTTTAAGTTTTGATCGATTTCGGAGGAACCAAGCGAGCTATATAAGTTCGAGTAAAAAACAATATGTGCAGAATAATATCCTACATTATTACTTTCTCCACCCTATACGTAGTATATGGAGAAAGTATTGTTTTCGTAAAAATGTTCAAATTTGAATTTTCAGTTGAATTATCTGTTTTGGTGCTCCCAGAACCCCAAAAAATTGTTTAGTGCAATTATCTGTGTTGGTGCTCCCTGAACCCAAAAATATTTTTAGTGGAATTTTTTATTTTGGTGCTCCCTGAACCCAAAAAAGTGTTTTTAGAGTGGTGTCTATCTGTCAGTCTGTCTGTATGTATACACGACCAGAGAGGACACTATTGGTCCGATTTTCATGAAATTTTTTATGTAGGTACGAAACCCTAATATCTCCAGGCGTGTTTTTCATTTTTTGGAATTTTTAATTTTTAAGGGTAATTTACCTCTAAAAACCCATAAAAAACGACAAAAATGAAAATTTCTCAAAAATGGCTCTATCGATTTTGATCAAATGTTCAGTATTTATAGTGCTTAAGATGCCAAACAAAATGACACCACCCGCTTTTATCAAAACTTCGGCATTTTATAATTATGGGGAAATGTTTAAAAATAAACAAGTTTATGTTGTCAATCTAGCATCGCGGCAGCGGCCGCACGGGGTAGCACCACGGTAGCGAGCACGGCCAGTAATTCAAAGGTCGCGCGATCGAATCCCGCCTGGGACAATAATTTTTTTATACGATTGACGTAGGTAGAATATTATTTTTTTGTTTTGTTCTAAAAAGTAGTAAATAAATTGATTAAAAACAATATTATTTTGACAACAGCAAGTTGGGAGAAAGTTTGTGTCAGTTAACTGATACCGTTTATTTTAGATAAAACTCTAAAAAAGTTTAATTCTCTAACGAAAATCTTTAAAAAATTTACTTCCAGTAAAAAACGTAATTCCAATTGTTGGATTTTTTGCTAACGAACTCGTCCGAGCGACGTAGACAACCAAATTTGAACCAAATTTGAACCCAATCTGACTTAAAATGCGGCCGCTATAGAGTGCGAACACATATTATATAGATATAAAGGGTGTTCCACAAGTAAAGTACCAAGCTTCGGGGACTACGGGTCAAAATAAGAAAAAAAGTTCATATAAACACAAACCCGAAAACGTTTCGTTTTCCAGATATCCGCCATTTTGTTTTTTTTTACAAAATAATTCTTATATAGAAAACTATTTGACTGATTGAGCTCAAACTTAGCTCGAAGTTTAACCTAACAATGATATATCTCAAGGAAAATAAGCGATTAAATCCAATCATGAGTTTCAAAATGGCGTCTGTTTGTAAATTTCAAACCTAAATTACTCAAAAACCGTAAATTTTAACAAAAAATTTCAGAGCACATTTTTGTAGCCCATTTGATTCCCTTTCGGATGGCGTAACTGTCAAAGCAATCGGATGAAGGATAATAGCTAAGTTAAAAGTTAATGACAACAAATGTCCATACAATATTGTAGTATTTACTGTGTTGGTATAGGATGCCGGGTTGAACAAACCAATTAGTACACATAACTTAACTGTTATCCTTTATCCGATCGTTTTGACAGTTACACCATCCGATAGGGAATCAAAAGGGCTACAAAAAAGGTACCTTGACATTTTTCGTTAAAATGTACGGTTTTAGAGTAATTTAGGTTTGAAATTTTCAAACAGCTGACATTTTGAAATTCATAATTGGATTTAATCGTTTATTTTACTTGAGGTATATCATTGTCAGGCTAAACTTCATGTCAAGTTTGAACTCAATCAGTCAAACCGTTCTCTAGATATGAATTATTTTGTACAAAAAACAAAATGGCGGATATCTAGAAAACCAAGCGTGTGTTTTACGAACTTTTTTCTTATTTTGACCCATAGAACCATCCCCTGAAGTTTGGCACTTCACTTATGGAACCCTGTACTTATTTAAAATTTAATGACACCCCAAAACGTGTTCTCGGGACCATGATCGGTGCTCATTTACTACTCCCGACCTAAGGTCTTACCATAAGGGTCACTGCAGCAGCTCATTTTTCCTATGGAAATTCGCTAATAATGTGCAAGAGATTAAACAATTACTTAAATGGATAAGTGACACTCGTTGTTAGAAAACTTGGAAAACTTAATTTCGTGTTTATGAAGCAGTAATGTCTGTTTTGATTTCGGTTTATCCCTTAAAAGGGGAAATGTTTGCAGAACTGACTTTAGGAAGTTTTAAGACGTAAAGCCGAGCCGAGACGTGCCATTATTTTTCTATTAGATCTCCTCCCTCGGTCTTGCACATGGAAGAGACTCCATTTTCTCGCTACACCCCCGCCCTCTCTCACTCATCCCCTTTCTACGTTATTGACAGAATAGAGACGTCGGCGAACTAGGGAGGAAAGAGGGTGGATTTTATTTTTTTAATACTTTTTAAAATGATACGCGTCCGTACGCATTGTTTCAATTCCGAAGGCGCTTTCCCGAACAGAGGACAAAAACAATGTTTCGTTTTGTTTTTTGTCCCGGAAAAGTTTTCGCCTCCCATCTTGGGATCGGTTTCGCGCTAAAATCACCGTCTTGAGACATGTGTTGACGCCGCCATCTTAACTCATTTCCTGTTTGTGATTGGACGTTTTCGACTTAAGATGGCGGCAGGAAATGTTGGTTATTTCCGTTTCTTGACGCGTTATGGATTCGTTTTGAAAGTTTTTTCGTTCGATTGTTTCGCGGTTGGTTAGGTTCTCTGCCCCTGCTTAGGCGACGGCTGCAATTTAGCTACAAGAATATTGCTTCTATATTGCCTAACCTACGCCTGAATATATTTTCAGTTACCGTTGTTTATAATACAAGCATTTTTGTTTTCTTCAGCTATAGTGCACTCTAAACAACCGTATACAAATTCTCTGAACATAGAAACACTTTCTTCATATTTTTTAGCGAATTTCCATAGGAAAAATGACCTATTGCAGTGGCCCTTATTGTAAGACCCAAGGTCGGGAGTCGCAAATGAGCACCGATCATGGTCCCCAGAACACGTTTTGGGATGTCATTAAAAATCAGTTATATATATATATATATATATATATATATATAACAATTAAAACGTAAAATACCATAAAAGTACCCGGTTCAAAGCTATGTGGTGGATGTTACCGTGGGGTTGGCGTGTGAAGCACGAAATGCTTTTTGTATTGAAGATACTCCCAATATACGGAATGGCGTGCGAACCATTTTTCAGCTATTCAGCACCGACATGAATAGACTTATTTCCCAAATTGTTGGTTGAAACCCTAAAACATAGGCCTATAAACTTAATTTTGCAAATGCTCAACTCAACTCAGCGGTTCAGCTGCGTGGTCAAATTATTGTACCTGTACAAATTATTATCACCTTAAAGGTCACCAACCAATAGAAACAAATCTATATATATAAAAGCGAAATACCACTCACTCACTCACTGACTCACTCATCACGATTTCTTCAAAACCACCGAACGGATTGGAATGAAATTTGGTATGTAGCTTCCTATAGGGCCATAGGTGCTTACTAAGAAAAGGTTTGGAAAATTTCAACATTTTAGGGGGGTTTGGGGGGTAAAAATGGCTAAATCACGATTTCTTCAAAATTACCGAACAGATTGGAATGAAATTTTCTATGTAGCTTCCTCTAGGGCCATAGGCGCTCGCTAAGAAAGGGTTTAAAAAAATTCGAAATTTTAGGGGGTGTTTGGGGGATCAAAGTTATTAAATCACGATTTCTTCAAAACTACCGAACGGATTAGAATGAAATTTGGTATGTAGCTTCCTCTAGGGCCATAGGTGCTCACTAAGAAAGGGTATGAAAAATTTCGAAATTTTAGGAGGGGTTTGGGGGGATCAAAGTTTCTAAAATTATAATTTCAGATCTTTTATTATTATGACAATAGTGCTTTTATTATTTAAGATCTATATATAGAAAAGCCAAATACCACTCACTGACTGAACACTTAAAAAGAATACAATTACGTTAAAAAGACTGAAAATACCAACCACCACGGGCAACGCCGTACGGGTCAGCTAGTATTTTATAATCCTAAAGTTTGTTTGGAGAGAACGGACATGTGCCGAGACTAAATGTTGCTGGTTAAAAAATCAACCGTAGTATTTGACCAACAATCAGCAACTTGTATTAGAGACAATAAAAGTTGAAGAAACCTCTCGGAACCAATCGAAGTGAACGTAAGCCTTTTTGTTAACGGCCAAATAATCGACCGGAAAACGTTAACGCAAAGGTAACATAATAATGTTGGCACACTGGAGTATCCTAATAATGTTTGTAGTGGTCGATTATTCAACCGGTGACCTATCTTTATATATATAATTATTCTGTACGTGTGTATGTCACTGACTCCTCCTAAACGGCTGGACCAATTTTGATGAAATTTTGTGTGTGTTAGCGTCCTTGGATGGTTTAGATTCACAATTGGAAGGGATTGATATTGGGTTGGTACCCCTACACAATAAATATAGATTAAAATAACGTCCTACAAGCCATAAAGCTAAAATTATGTAATACTAGTAAGCTTCCGTGAAAGATCTCAGGCGGGTTAATTAGATACACATCAGAAATACATCATTAAAAAAAAAGTTTTTTAAAACAACATTAAGGAATACTTATCTAAGCCTACATAACTATGTTGACGAAGATTTTTAACACGGTAAATATGTACAATTATAAAGATTATAAAACTGTAGGCCTATTTGTTAACATTTTGTATTTATGTACGTTATTATATATTTAAATAAAGATAAAAATAATATCTTTCAATTGCTTTTTATTTCGTATTGAAAGATCAAATGATTTAGAAGTTATTAATATTATAGTAAAAAATTAATAATCGAATATGTTTATGTTATACGAATGTACGAATATAGATGTACGAATGTTTCCGAAGTTAAATGAATATATCTCTTCTTTAAATATGTAGTACCAGGAGACCGAGCTAAAGCTCGATTATAAGCAGGACCTAGTTCGCTCACGTCAATAACTATTATTGCAAATTTCCGTGAACATCGTTTAGGTTAGGCCTATAACATTAAACAACTAAATAAAGGGTATGTTTATTTAGCAGAAGTATTCGTTTCCATGGTAACTATAAATAGATACAACATTAGGTTTACCTCTAATAAAATACAGTTTAAAAGAAAACAGATGATTATTGTAATGACATTGAAAACATTTGCATCAGCTGTGCTTTGTATTGTTTAAAATGGACAAATTTCACTTTTTAATTTAATAAAAAGACGTAGAAAACGAATTTTCCCAGACTGGTGACCATTTCCAATCGATTTCTCGTGGCCAAAAGCCCCATATAAAATCAAAAATCCTTAGACGGAGATTCCAGATCCACTTAGCAGACAGACAATTATCTCTCGCTTTAGAAGATAAGATAAACAAACATGTTGATGATAAAAGGTTATAACGATTAAAGTTGTAAACATAACCCCAAACTATAATCTACATTGGGTTTGTATATTACAGGTGATGGGTGAAATCAGCTGTTTAGATGTAGGAATGTTTATAAAGTTAAAAGAATTAATAGGTATCTTTTCTTTAAATTTGTATAAAAAAATGTATTGATGATAAAAGGTTGTATTTATATATACAGTAGTTTATAACCTCAAACCAAATATTATAATGTATATTATAGCATACATTAGTTATTTAGCTCATATTTAAAAAAATCAACTTCACAAAGACATAATGATTGAAGTTGTAAACATAACATCAAACTATAATATACACTGGGTTTACAGATGATGGGTGAAATCAGCTGTTATATTAAATATCACTCACGTACGTACGTACGTATGTATGTACATAAGCTCGTACACTCGCTTTTATAGGAGCTGATTATTTTTAAGGGGTATACAAAACTATTTACAATTTGATTGCTTCCGTTTCATTTATAGTTATGCTATATAAAATTAAGAACATTAAAATATTTTCTTATTTATTATTTTTTTAAGATTATCTTGATTGAAGCTAAATATCGGAACCAGAGGTTTTAAAAACAAATATGTTATTTACTACAAAACTGCGAATCCATAACTTTGCGAAAATATATGAACCATTTTTTTTCTCTCATATGGTGATACTGTATTGAGCAGCCGTCATCTCCTTGGGTTGGACTTCAGTAACTGCCAAATTCGGCATATTTTGCTCATGGAGCCGTTTTCCATTTTTCCGTATTTCGGAACATAGGCCTACCAAAATATCTGTCTTGTACTTTATCCACTGTATATAATTAACAATATACTATTAAATTTTGCGTTCGCAGCTTCCAAATTTACGGAAATACGGTAAAGGGTTTTCGATTTTTCGCCAGAAATTTATTTTGCATGCGCCTACAGCGTTCCATAACGAATTTCACTATAATCGGTTCAGCGGTTTGATAAATATGGTGGCATGTCGGTTACACATAATTTGCAAATATCGTATGCTATTTAGGCCAGTCAGTAAAGGTCAATTTTGATCAAAAGTACCAGTAATTTGCAATACGGCTGATTTTTTTTTATAAGTACATTAAATTATGTAGATTAATATAAAAAAAACTTTACCAGTCTATCGATTTCCCAAAATCGAAAAAAAAAATCGATTATCATTTTTCTTTTCGATTATCCTTAATATTTCGAGCTGGGGTGAAGATAGAGGAAAATAAAAAATACCACCGTGAAGGGGAGGTATTTTTCATTCATGTTTCAGACTTCGTGGAGTGAAGACGTAGGGTTTGTTGGAAGCGATAAGGTTGAGGGTAAAGTTCGATGTTTTTATTTTCGCAGTAAACATATGTTCCGGCTTAAAATTAATATTTTGTGGAGTCTCATTTTCGTGTAATCGTGCATTTGGTTTTTTGTTTTCTGTTAGAGACGTTAGAGTTTTTTGTTTTGTTTACTACTAAAGTTGGTTTGATTAAATTAAAAATGTCTTCCTGTGGTGTATGCAGCAAGTCTATTAATACAAAGCACCTGAAGCTCGTATGTTCTGAATGTCAGCTACAATTTCATGCAGCCTGTGTGAAGATGGGTAAGGTGGATATTGAGACATTATCTACTGAAAATGTTTCTTGGAGATGTGTACCATGTGCTTCGGAGCGACGGAAAAGCCTGGTTTTTGATGCTAAAACTGTTGAAGGGAGTTTCACACTCAATGACGTCATGCTGGCGATAAACGATGTGAAAAAATCCCAAAAGGATATGGCAGCTGACTTTAATCGTTCATATGAACATCTGAATGAAAAAGTGGACGATACCATGAAGAAATTAAGTGAAACTGCTAATAAGCTAGAAACCTACTTTGTAAAGATGGAGGAACTTGAGGCAGAGAACGGAGCATTGAGGCATCGTGTTACGGAACTTCAAGCAAGGTTAGAGGATGCTGAACAGTATTCTAGGGTAAACTGTATCGAAATACATGGAATACCAGAAAAAATTAATGAGGATGTTATAAACGTCGTAAAAGACATTGGCTCAGCGCTGGACTTGAACGTCACTGACGGAATGATTGACAACTGCCATCGACTAGGCAAACGTGCAGATGGAGGTCCACGGGGAATTATCATGAAATTTGTCAGAAGGATCGACAAGGAAGAATTTCTCCGGAAAAGGCGTGTGAAGAGGAATCTTTCCTGTAGAGATGTTGGTATGGACTCTGATTCTATAGTTTATATTAATGAATCACTATGCCCTGCACGAAGACGCTTATACGCTATGGCGAGAGAGGCAAGGAAGACCAAGGCTTACAAATATCTATGGCTGAGGGGTGGAAGGATCCTAATGCGCAGGGATGATGGTGCTCCAGTAGTGCAAATCACAAACACAATAGACCTAAGTAAGTTGTAGTTCAATATCAGGTAACTTTTAACATAATCCAGATTGTTATAATTATATTATTAAGTATGTACATAGTTTATGATAGAGTAATTTGTATAGAATATTAAATGCTGTCGTGTAACTTAAAAATTTTACAGTTAAATATTAGAAGCATTAGGAAAAATTTTGATAATTTTGTAACCTGGTTATCAACCTGTGATTCTCTGCCCCATGTTATTGTTTTATCTGAGATATGGATCGAACAGCATGAGGTTAATCTTTATAAATTGCAAAGTTTTGTTTCATATTCAAATTGTAATCACGACTATAGAGCTGGTGGAATTTTGGTATATGTTAATAATGATATTGATTGTGAAACATATTACGTGCATTTTGTGACTGCAGACGTACTGCAGCTGGGGTTGACGTGGCAGAATAAAAAAATTAATTTATTATCACTATATAGATTACATAGTGGTTCTTTGGATATATTTTTGGAGGAATTAAAAACGTTTTTTATTCAGCTAGATCGTAAATGCGACCAAATTCTAATAGGAGATATTAATATAGATTTATTAACTATCAATAACCAAACAAATAATTACAAAACACTTTTGGCAAATTATGGCTTTGAAATATTAATACAAGAACCAACAAGAGTAGCAAATAATTCAGCCACTTGTATTGATCATGCGTGCGTTAGAATAAACGAGAGGTTTAAAATAAATATTATATCCGAGATTCTAGATATTGACATTACAGATCACTGTGCAATTAGTTTAGACCTATCGTTATCAGAAGATTGTAAATTGCAACGTCATGCTAAGTCTGTTCGGACTATTGACTATGATAAGCTGAACAAATATCTTGCCTTGGCCGACTGGACAAATGTTTATTGTTGTAGGAATGTTAATTCTGCTTTTGATAATTTTCTAGAAATTTTTAAAAACAATATAAATTTATGCGTATGTTACAAATTACCGATTGTATATAAAAAAAAAAATAAAGCCTTGGATTACGGACTACTTATGTTTCAAAATTGATAAAAGAAACCAGCTTTATAGACGAATAAAAAAACATCCCAATGATCCACATTTAAAAGAAAGGTTTAGAAAGTGTAAAATGGAGATACAGGATGACATAAAGGAGGCTAAATCTTATTATTATAATAATATGTTTAAGAAATGTGAAGGAAATTCAAGGTTGCAATGGAAGATTCTAAATGAGATCACGGGTCAAATAAGCGAGTCTTCTAAAGGTATACATTTGCAAAAGGAAAATGGAACTGTTATTACAGATCAATTAATAATAGCTAATGAGTTTAACTCTTATTTTTTAAATTCTGTAAATGTTATTAGGACACAATTTCTAACAAATTTTTCTACATTTTCAATATACGATAATCATTTTAAGGAACACGAAACGAATAATTCAATATTTTTAACAGCAGTAACACCGGACGAAATTGAGAAAGTAATCCGTGGGCTAAAGAAAGGCAAATCTCCAGGAATTGATGGTATAAGTGCAGCTTTGCTCAAGGTTATCAGCAATCATATAACGGATGTCGTATCATTTTTAATTAACCTATCTTTTAAGACTGGCGTTTTTCCTGATAGACTAAAAGAGGCCGTAGTTGTGCCAATTTTCAAAAAGGGAGACAGAAAGGTTGTTGCAAACTATAGACCTATTTCTCTGTTATCTGTATTCTCAAAGATTTTTGAGAAAGTCGTGAAGTTCAGAATTATGAATTTTTTCGAGAAAGAGAAGTTTCTTAGCAATAATCAGTTTGGGTTTAGAGAGGGTATTGGTACTGAAGATGCGCTCTTAAAATTTAGTTCTTCTATTTATGATGGTTTAAATAATAGTAAATGTGTGAGTGGGATCTTTCTGGATATAAAAAAAGCCTTCGACATGGTAGATCACGAATTGTTACTTAACAAACTAAATAAATGTGGAATTAGGGGAAATGTTAATAACTGGTTTAGAAGCTATCTAACTGATCGGGTACAAGTAGTTCGGATCGGGGAGCATATGAGCCAATCTGATAAAGTTAATACGGAGTCCCACAGGGATCAGTATTGGGACCACTTTTATTTCTGGTATATATTAATAGTTTATGTAATTCAAGTCTTCATGGTAAAATAAATTCCTTTGCGGATGATACAGCCATATGTTATGTGGCGGAATCCTGGGACGATCTGCGTCATGATATGGCATATGATTTAAATGCATTACAAGTTTGGTTTTCTAAACACTATATGGTGCTTAATACTGACAAAACAAAGTTCATACTCTTTCATTTAAAAAACGAAGTAATTAGTTATACCCCTCTGACGTATAAATGTTTACAATGTGTTTATAACAATACTACCTGCTTACAGCAATGTAATTCTATTGAACAGGTTCAAAGTATAAAGTATTTTGGCTTGACTGTGGATTGTAGAGTTTCTTGGAAACCTCATGTAAGAGAACTACAAACAAAATTAAACCAGATAATGCGCGTATTTTACTTTTTGAAAAACTTGGCTCCTAGTTACGTTTTAAAAACTGTATATTTCTCGTTAATACATAGTAGACTAACTTATGGTTTGGCATGTTGGGGAGGTACTTACATTTCTAATCTTAAACAGATTTCGAGTATTCAAAAACGTTGTGTTCGGTTTATTTGTCATAAATCTAAAAGGGTTCCTTCTATGCCTCTTTTCAGATATTTAAAAATACTTCCACTGCAGCATCTTTATGTATACAAAGTCCTAAAGATATTTTACAAACGGAGTGGAAATATGGAACTTGTACATGACCCAGATAGAATGAGACTTAGGCGTGGTGCGCAACATCCTGTCCCAAAGCCCAATAAGACTTGTTTTATGAAATTTTATTTATTTGTCGCCCCGAAACTTTTTAATAATATGCCAGAATATATTAAAAAATGTAAAAATTGTACAACTTATCTGACATTTTTGAGGCGATGGTTATTTGATTTGGATGATATAACTAGCGTTTTTAATATTTTAATCTAAAAACTTAATGAATATTTGAATATTATTTTAGAACCGTTGTGTGTGAATGTATGTGAGGTTGTGTTTATTTTTGAGTGAATGTATTGCGTTGAATTTCCTTGTAAATATATGTTGAATTATGTTTAGTATTACTTAGTGTATTTTCTTAATAACTTTTGTTTTCAATTTTGTCTCCACTATTTGTGCTAATTTTTGTTTTCAATTTAGACTCCACTATTTATGTTACTTTTGTTTTCAATTTGGACTCCACTATTTGTGCTAATTTTTGTTTTTTATTCTTATTTTGTTAAAATATGTTATTAGTTTTCACCGCCCTTTGTCTCTTTATTTAATCGATGTATGATAAGTGTTATTTAAGTTTCTTTTTTTCAATGAGGGTAGCTTCTAAACAGGCTTAGTAAAGCCTAAAAGAAGTGCCTACACTTTCCTTGCACTAGAAGAGTAATTTTATGATTTCATGTTTAGTTGTATCGTTTGTAATAGTGTTAAAATTATTTTATAATAGTATTTAAGTTCTATTTGACTTATTTGAAGTTAATATGTTGTTTTAAGTTTCTTATTATTATTTATTTTATTATAACTGGCAATAAGTTCTGTTACCAATTATCAATTCTTTGTACAAGGAAAGTAATAAATAAAATAAAAAATAAAAAAAAATAAAAAAGGTCATATGTATTTATTTCGTCCGAGCAATGGTTTGTCCGGAAAAAATTCGATAATGCAGGTATGTATTTTGCAGCAGGGGAAATCAATAAAAGGGGACGTCTTATTCATATATGAAGCGTTGGCTCATTCTAAATTGGCCGAATTTTAATATATCGAATTGAAACTTGACATAGGAGTTAAAATATATATTTTAAACAATTATGCTGAATCTCAGCTTGTTATCTTGAAAATTACCCGATCTAGAGCCACTTGACTTATTAATGGGTTTCTCGATTTTAGGAGTACCGGACCCACCAATTCATTTTAAACAGCTCCAGTTTAGAAAATTTTCAAAATATCAACCTGAATTTTTTTTTACAAGTTAAATATATATATTCAAACAAGTTCAAGGAGTATAAACCTTTTTCATTATTTACTTTTAAAAGCACAAGTAAATAAAAAAAGTATAATTTTAGACCTTTTTAGATTTTTCATCAAAACGCTTGAGTTGATCAGCTGCAGATTAGTCATTTTTTTAAATATAGTTTTTAAAATAAGTATAGAAAAAAACAATTGTATTTTTAACATCTGTACCAATTTTTAAATCGATATGTTCAAAAATGTCGAAAATGGAGTCGTTGAATCCAAAAGTGTTATAGTTAAAACGAGATAGGTAAAACAGAAGACTATTTTCAAGCGCCTCGTTTTTAAAAATAACAAGAAAAAAATCGTTCATACTTACTAAGAATATTTATACTGGTGTACTCAAATTGTAAAACAAATTTTATGTTGATATTCCAAAAAGTTTCTAAACTGGAGCTGTTTAAAATGAATTGGTGGATCCGGTACTCCTAAAATCGATAATCGAAATCGACTCCTAGATCGGGTCATTTTCAAGATAACAAGCTGAGACTCAGCATAAATGTTTAAAATATATATTTTAACTCCTATACCAAGTTTCAATTCGATATATTAAAATTCGGCCAATTTAGAATGAGCCAACGTTTCATATATGAATAAGATGTCCCCTTTTAGTGATTTCACCTGCTGCAAAATACATACCTGCATTATCGAATTTTTTCCAGACAAACCATTGCTCGGACGAAATAAATACATATGACCTTTTTTGTCGACAAATACCTCCCCTACACGGTGGTATTTTTTATTTTCCTCTATCTTCATCCCAGCTCGAAATATTAAGGATAATCGAAAAAAAAATGATAATCGATTTTTTTTCGACTTTGGGAAATCGATAGACTGGTAAACTTTTTTTTATGTTAATCTACATACTTTAATGTACTTATAAAAAAAAATTCAGCCGTATTGCTAATTACTGGTAGTTGTAACCTATACCGACTGGGCTATTTTGAAACTAAATATTAAATTTGATAACTGACTAACCCATCGCATCCTGTCTCATCCCAGATACAGCGGCCGACATGTTGGTAGCACTGTGGCTCATACTGAAAGGCTGTCCCATACTTGGGTATGAGCTCGTCGTCATCTGAAAACACACAACACAAAATGTTACCAAACTCTTGAAACTGTTGATTTATGTGCAAATCAGCATAACGAAAAACTAATCCATACGAGCCACTAGAAGGAGGCGAAAGCAAACCGAGGTTAATTTTGTATTACGTGCAGGTAAAAGTAGAGTTCTGAACCACCCTGTATCGTAATATTAAATTGTTCAATTTACGTTCGTATAAATTGTAAACTTTTAAATCTCCGAATGCTAAATGGTCCATTAGATTATATATTTTTTTTAAATTTAATTTTGTCATATTTCACAACTGAAAAACAATTTAAAGGGGATTGAAATTTACACAAAAATAAAAGATAAACATAGAGTAAACGTGAAATGTAAACCAAATTAGACACGCCCCAAAGGAAAAGCTTGTTGTGGGGACATTTACAGCAACTGCCCTAAAAAGGAAATTACAATCAATTAAAAAGGTTGTAATTTTAAACATAATTAAATTACAATATATGAAGGGGGGGGGCTGAGAAGCCAAGGGGTACAACTGACATTTTTCTATTAATGGAGTTTGCAGAAACTGGCTCTTCAACACTTTAAAATGTTTGTGGCCAACGAATATAACTGTAAGTCTATCATGTGCTGAGATAAAAAAAAACTATTTGTAGAAGAGCTGTTTAGCTTAGAAACCAAGGGATACATGTGATACAAGTGGCTTTACTTTACATAGGTAATTTACTTGTAACCTATGTTTTATTACATAACTTCTAATTCCTGGTAAAACGTTCACTGCTACGCAAATTACGTATTTCCTATGCTAGGAGCTGACCTTTTATTTTTTATAATTATAGTCTAAATGAGTAGAAATTACTTTATTTTTGATTTTTGAACCTTTCTACGTAATAATCAATTATATTTTAAAGCGGACGCAAACGTGCGTCCATTGTACATAGTCTTAAAATTGGTGTGCGAAGCACGCAATGCATTGTGTATTGAAAATACTCCCAAGTTGCGGGTTGGCGTGCGAAGCAAACAATGCACTATGGATGCCTATTGAAAATACTCCCAATACGGTGGTTGGCATGCGAAGCATCAATGAATTGTGTATTGAAAATACTCTCATCAATACGGGGATTGGCGTGCAATGCACTGTGCGTCGGCCGCTTCTCATAGTGTTCAGTGTCAAGCTCACATGTGCGTCCTTAGCAGTGAACGTGTTAACAGCCCAGGGGTACAAGTGACAACTTTAATCAAATATTGGCTGATAACAAAGAATATTATAGGGATGGAAATCAAATTAATCTTTGTTATTTTGTTAGTCTAGAACCTACCAATTAAAAATATTATACTAGTTTTAGTGATCATGGTTTTACCTGGATTCGATTATAACAGTTTAACTTTAAACTGAGTTTTCTCAAAACTAACTTCACTACATTTATACCCTTTGGCTTCTCAGCCCTTCATATGAATTTGTTACCTGCTCAAGAAATAATGTGTCTGTTGAACAAATTATCAGTTGTTAAGAAACCTCAACAGAGTCACTGGCTCCTTCACACAAGCAGGAAAAAGGTTACGGTTTTTATTTGAAACTTTAGTGGTCGAACGTTGACTGAAATTGATGTGCTATTTCTATACTTATATTATTATAAAGAGGTAAAATTTGTTTGATTGTATGTAATCTGTGGAACTACTGAACCGATTAAAAAAAATTGTTTTACTAATTAAAACTTACACTATCCCTGAGTAAGATAGGCTATAATTCATTGTGATAAAAACATTTTTCATTACAATATTTGTAAATTTAGCCAGAAAAAACTCTTAGGTCCCCTTTTAGTGATTTCCCCTGCTGCAAAATACATACCTGCATTATCGAATTTTTTCCAGACAAACTATTGCTCGGACAAAATAAATACATATGACCTTTTTTGTTGAAAAATACCTCCCCTACACGGTGGTAGTTTTTATTTTTCTCTTTCTTCATCCCAGCTCGAAATATTAAGGATAATCGAGAAAAAAATGATAATCGATTTTTTTTTCGACTTTGGGAAATCGATAGACTGGTAAACTTTTTTTTATGTTAATCTACATACTTTAATGTATTTATAAAAAAAAATTCAGCCGTATTGAAAATTACTGGTAGTTGTAACCTATACCGACTGGGCTAGTTAGGGTTTTATTAAAGTGTAGACTTGAGCCTTCCTGGTTCTTTTAACCTTTATTATAACTGGTGTTACAAAATATACAAAATAATTTGATTTTACATTATTTACCATATCAGCTTTGGGGTTATCATTAATACTACACCTTTATTATAAAGAAAACATAACATGATTGTGTGTCTAGAAGTTTCCAACGGGGTTGGCGTGTGGAGCACGCAGGTATTTCCCCTAGTATTTTATATTTAGCATTAACTTATCAGGGAAACTAGATGCCTGAAACAATTTTTAACTCAGCGAAGACAAAATGGTCGTTTATGATTTCCTTTAATAAAAGTGATTATATTTTTCAGATACGGATAATGGCATATATTATTGAGTCTTTGTAGTCGTGTGTGAAGGAAGTGAAGTTAACATGTTAAAGGTACTGAAAGGATCAACAGCCTAAGTTACTGTAAAATATTAAATTAAATAATTAAATGTTTGAATAAATTTTGTCATTTATAAAATAATAGGAATGGTTTTAACGTAATAGCGCCCACTAGTGTACCGGGTTGAACTCATTCTATGGACTAGTTTTTATAAAAACTAAATAGACTAGTAGTACGAATGTTTGGTAGAAACTTTCGTAAAAATAATGGAAACAGTAAACAAATTGATTTTTTAAATAATTTCTAAATTATCAAACAGGCCTAAAATTGGCGTGCGATGCACGCAATTCATTTTGTATCGAAAACACTCCCAACACGGGGGTTGGCGTGCGAAGCACGCAATGCATTGTGTATTGAAAATACTCCAAATACGTGGGTTGGCGTGCAATGCACTGTGCGTCGGCCGCTTCTCATAGTGTTCAGTGTCCAGCTTACATGTGTGTTCTTAGCAGTGAACGTGTTAAAAGGGTTTAAAATTCAAATCCCCGGTCCTGACCTGACCCCCCCCCCTTATTCTGAGGTTACGATTTTATTACTTGACGCAATGGAATAGGTGTTTATTTTTAGTTGCCAGAGAATTGCATCTAGAAAGAACTAGTTCAGACGGGCACATCCAAATCGAGCCAATCCCTCAGGTCATTTTCGATGGGTCGTAAAATGTCCCCCTTCCACCCAGTCAAATCGAGCCAGCTCCATAAATAAATTGTGTAAGGGAATAACAAAAAAAACAGAGGTACTAACCTATACTGTTTAGTCACAGAATGATGCCAATAACAGTATGATTATAATATTTCGTCGTTATTATCACATTATATAATTAGAATTAAAAAAAA
>JAGFPH010013900.1:5190-15233 GCA_018207615.1 Philaenus spumarius | reverse complement strand
GGGGGGGGGGGGGGGGGTCAAAGATATTAAATCACGATTTCTCTAAAACTACTGAACAGATTGGAATGAAATTTGGTATGTAGCTTCCTCTAGAGCCCTAGGTGCTCGCTAAGAAAGGGTTTAAAAAAATTCGAAAATTTAGGAGAGGTTTGGGGGTAAAAGTTACTAAAAATCCCCATAAGAAATACATAGTGTAATTTATATTGATTGATATAATATATTGATTTGTCTATCCGTGCAAAACTGGATTGGGCCAGCTAGTAACATATATTTTCATCATCTTTTGATCTTGACTGACTATTGATGTTGTCAAACAATAATATTGACAATGTTACTAAATTATTACCAAAATATATTACTTTTGTAATCTGTATTGTGGCAGTAACAAATGTTATTAATTTTTCTAAAAATAAACGATACCTGTTATTAGCAATATTATTTTTGGTTCAAACTACCCTTTGAGAGATACAGTAAAACGACTGACCTAAATCTAAACGGTGGACAAGACACCGTAGAGCACAGACTCTTATCTTCATCACTCTCATCTTGACAGTCGTTGTCGCCGTCACATCTCCATAAGACACTGATACACTGCTGTTTATTGGCACAGGTAAACTCGGTGTCCACGTTGCAATGGCCTTTACCACAATCTAGTTCATCAGATCCGTCAGAACAATCTACATCTCCGTCACACTGCCAAGCTCTGAGAACATTTTGAGAATAAATGATTTGTAATTATTAACTGAATATATTTTATTTGTAACTAGTGGACCTGGCAATGCTTCGCTATTGCTTGATTTAATTTTAAGAGTGGTTATCCTATTTCATCCCTTTGACTTAAGTAAACAAATTGCAAATAGTGTTTAGACCAGTCAATAGAGCAAAATAAAAGGCTAACTTTGTTATTAAATTTAAAAGCAAGCGACACTCACAGTGACTTTAAGGGTAGCACCTTTGTATGTGAAATACAAAAACTATCAAGCAATGAGCTTTTGGGTATGTTTGATAAACAAAAATAACAATAAATTAGGACTTTTGGGGGTTTTTCGTTGGTATTATAAAATGTTATGAATGTATCATGATACTTCAAAATGGGATATTTGTAAACAACAAAAACCCCACAAAATATTTTTCTATAGACCCAATCGGACCATTTTCCACCGAGAAAAATAAAAAAAACCATTAACAATTAATTACTATTTTTCAAAAATTCATATCTTTGTTAATTTAAAATATTAAGGACAGATATTTCGGAAAATAATTGTTTACTGTGTGCACTTTAAGCAGGAGGAAGATGAAATTTGTCGCATAAATAGTTTTTCCACAATTACAGTATAAACAAATTATGTCATTATCTTGCATCATATCATTAACCTGAGTGGCCAGATTTAAATTTACCAAATGGATTCACAAAGTAGAATTAAAACCTACAAGTCGGTTATCTTCGATTTTTTAATAATGTTGTTATAGTATGATAAAATGCATCCGAATATAGCGCGAAACGCTTTTGAGGCAGTAGTAGTGGGGGAACCAGCAGCGCAGGAGAAGAGATCGGCAGGGTGCGCGTATCAAGCTTTCCTCCGCTACCACTGCCTATCTCGCCGTGTTTTTATTATTATATGTAAGACTGATTTGTAATGTTACCCACGTTTTAAATACAATATTTTTGAGAATTTTTTAATGTTATTTTGACTGGAAACCTTATGTCGTACAATATTTTAACTTAAATCAGTTAATTTTTTCAGACATAAACTTTAACCCCTTAGCGGTTCATTATATTTACTACTTTTTGATACCAAAATGCTCATTTTTTTTTTTTTTTGTTGCTCAAATTAAAATAAAAGATTTTTTATACTTTGTTTTTAATAATGAAAAATAATTTTTATGGTAAACAATTATGATTTATTCACTTTTTATGCTGAATCTTCTGGAAAGGTTTAGGTCACGTTTTTGTCGTTTCTCAATGAACTGTCTTATTTTTCTAAAATATTTAATCAGATTGCACTTATTTATATACTATTTACAAAGTTCTACACTATCTGCAAAGTTCTGAACTATTTATGTTACATGTTTTGATTAAAAGTATTTTAGGGTAGGCCTAAGTGTATCACTGTCACACTATCACTCAATACTTGAATAATAATAAATTGACAGCACTGTCGCTTAAATTTGCCATATTAAAAACAAAAACTAAAAGTAAAACTTTATTCTAAAACATTAGCGTACATGACACAGAAGAAAGCTAACTTAAAAACAAGCACACTACACTCTATGTCAAAACACATCAGCTAGCTGTAAGCTGACATGGCCAATACAGTTTCATTATTAGAAAATATTTGTAATGAATATTGTTCTCATAGATGCTTAAAATATTAGTTAAATGTCCTGTCAATAGATAGCAGCATTAGCCGACGGCTTAAGTCGACATTAAACGGATTGAAATAGATATCGACTGCTGCATTAACTATGGTCGACAGTAGCACTTTTGAAGCATTTTTTCGACTAAAACCGTAAAGGGGTTAACTTTAATCAGTTAACATTAACTTTAATCAGTTATATATTTTGGTTAACTTTCCCAAGTCTGGTGTTCCGTAGTGAAAAAAAGAGTCATAAGTATAATTTCAAATTTGAGAAACGATCATGCAGAGATGTATTTATTCCAAGCAGAAAACTAGTAATTCAAACTTGTTTCTTTGTTTCTGAATAATGGAATCCTGTATAACAGGATAGTATATTATATTTTACATCTAAAACAATTATCACTTTTATATATTGTTCAGCCATATTTAGGCACTCACATAAATATGCAGTGTGTGGGGTTGTGACACTTAAATTCAGATGCACTGCAGGTAGTGTTGCAATCGGCTTCGTCACTTAAATCGGCACAGCTAAATTGGCCGTCACATCGTAGTATATCTCGAATACATCTTCCATCGTTACACCTGTAGATAAATTCAATATGTCAGTATAAAACAATAATACAAATATATTTGTAAAATAAAATAATGTATCACTAAGATTTAAAAAAAAGGACTCAATATTTATTGTACTTTTAGAATCCCTTAATGGAGATTAATAACACATACTTCAAAGATGTGTTCTGAACTAAAATATAAATTTTTCAATGATTTTCTTTAATAAAAAAATTTAATAAACTGTTTAAAAAGTTGCCATGATTCAAAAGGTCACAATGTCTACTCCAAATGATATTTTTTCTTTTGTTTTTGTTATCTTAATCAGCTGTTTCAAAATATTAAGTCATCAAATTTATTTATTTATATTTATATGCAGTGGCAGATTTAGGGGAGAGGGGGGGGGCTATAGGGGCTGCAGTGCAGGGTGGCAAATTTTTGGGATTGGCAAATTTGAATGAAGAAAAAATACTTTTATTTAGATCAATTCGCGATTTTTTTTTTGTAAAACGATGACTTGGCTTCTTGTTGGGTGTGGGCTGAATAAGGTAGTATTGGATACCTGAGGCGGCGCCATCTGCTCAGAGTTTTTGCTGAGGCGTTTTGCTGTCGAAGCAAGAGAGGCCGTCCGAACTGTTGAGAACGGACAAAATCGATCATGACGCTTGAAACATTGAGTTGTGTCTTGTTGACCATGGAGATGTTTAAAGTGAAATTTGTGGGAGAAGTTGAAAAACATCCAGTGTTATATAATCATACCATCCAGAATATACAGAGAAAGCATGAAATGAATTGCAGAGGAAGTAAATTTGTCACCTAAGAATCTCATTTCACTACATTTTTTCTTTAATATAATTGTAGTTACATAGTTTTACTATAGATAAAGATAATAATTAAAAAAACTGTGATCAAATTTAAATTATTAAAGCCATTATTAATAAACGGTATCAGGAAACTGACACATACTTTCTCCCTCATTATAGGAACTTCATTTTTTATTTTTAAGAGTAATTTTCCCATAAAAAATCCATAAAATAACGGAAAAACCAACTTTTCTCAAAAACGGCTCAAACAATTTTGATTAAAGTTTTATAGTTCATAGTACTTTAGGTCCCTAATAAACTATAAAATTTTAATCAAAATCGTTAGAGCCGTTTTTGAGAAAAGTTGACTTTTCCGTTATTTTAAGGGTTTTTATGGGAAAATTACCCTTAAAAATAAAAAATTCACAAAAAGGAAAAAAACGCCTGGAGATGCCGTGGATTAGTACCTCCATACCAAATTTCATAAAAATCGGACGACTGGTTTCGGCTCTAGGTCTGATAACATCCACACAGACACACAGACACACAGACACACAGACACACATACAGACACACACACAGACATCACTCCGAAAACCACTTTTTTAGGTTCAGGGGGACCCAAAACGGATATTTCCACCAAAAACTCAAACTCGAAAATTTTGACGAATACAATACTTTCTCCATATACTATGGTATAGGGGGAGAAAGTAAAAAGAATATCAGGTAATATTAAAACCATTACCTATTTACTTTGGGGGTTATCTGGTGTTTTCTTTTCCTTTTTTCTTATTTTCTTTATGCCAATTCGATATTAAAGAAAATGTACAACAGTAGAACGTTTTAAATTTAGGTCATTCTATAGAATGACAAACATTTTGCATAGATCTTCTGCAATTCTTTTACCGCAACAAACAGCCGAAATGATAGTTCCGTTCGATGCAGCCGTATTCTATTAGTCCTTGTTTTCATCCGTCGGCCGGTACCAATAAAACATAATATCTTCCTCATTATAACCCGATCATTTAAAAAACTTTTGAAGAAAAAAGTTTGGTACTTTCTTGGTTGAAGACTGCTAATTGACTGCGAGAAAAATCTCCCCATGAGCGGATGACATAACGCATAAGACGCATGATGCTTGTACCGCTTCGAGTCTGCCTCGCCCCGTGGGCGAAGGGCCTCAATGATATTGTTTACACTTGTCAGATATAAAAATTCCTTATGTGTATCTATCCGACGATTACCCCTGGGTTTAGGGTAATATTTACCTAAACAAATTTGCTCAGTGTAGGGGCGACAGATTGCTACTAGCCCCTAAGCGGCATTAGTGTAAATCCCCCTCTGTTTATATGTCATTTTAACAGAGTAATTCTAAATACGGCTTTCTCATTTTCTACAACAATATTGGTAACGTTTAGCTCATGAATTTTCCAAGCAATTTTCCCCATAAAAAGAAATGATTACTTATGGTTTTATGTATTTACATTATTGTTTAACTTAAACATAACATATTTTTTTGTAATATGTCGGTGATTATTTTTGGAAATAAAAAACATTTGAATATTTTCGCTGGAAATATTACTTCTCTAAATAATGCATTATATTATGAAAAATATTCAAATGCTGCATTCAACGTATCCGAACCGAGTGAGACAACAATGTTCTTCGTTTAAACCATTAATAAGTTACTTACTGAAACTCAGATTCGCTACATTTCCTTGGAACACAGCTCTCTTCGTCAGAGTTATCACCACAGTCGTTATCATGGTCGCAACGCCAACGACCAGGGATGCACCTATAGAAACAACGAAAATGTTATATTATTCATTAATTTAAAATACGATCAAAAATTAATTACTTTTATGTTTTGTTGCTATTTATTTATTTTTTATTTTAAATTTATGTTAAAATAAAATTTTTACAGAGAAAATTGATGTTATGAAGATAGAAGAACCACCGCTCCGCAATCTTCGCTAGTCAGACAGCACGTCCAACCAATTCAATGTTCTGACTACACATGGAGTTAACAACAACGTGAGGTCATTTCCATGTCAGTTCATGAAACTTGGCATGGTTGTTCTATTCATTGACCTAAGTAACATACCAAATTGTTTTGCTCTTTTTCTCTAATAGTTTAGGTTTTACAGCCTTTTAAAGTATTTTAATTATTGCGATTTTAATCTCTCGGCAGCAGAAAACTAAATTTGTAGGCCATAAGTTTACTAAAAGTGTAGGAGTAAATTTAATTTGATGGTTTTAAGAATTAAGTGATTTGAAATATTTTTAACTTATTTACCATTGTCATTTACCTAAAACCTGTTTAAATAGTAAGAATTATCAACCATCTTTATTTAGCTAGTATTCAACCATATTATATTTTAAACAGACTTTCAGATTAAAATTTACCTATCTAATGTTCCTATTTCCATGCGATAAATTATTATCCATATAATTTTTAGTAAAATTAATAAATTAAAATATTTTTGATTTTAAAGCGACAAGACATAATAAAGGAGTAAACAACCACTAATTTTACTGTTTCATGTAATAGAGCATATCTCTTAAAACAAAAACCAAAAACAAATTTCATGATTATCCTTTTCCCTTTAGGAAAGATTCCATTTATCGTAGAACTCTGCATTTTGTTTCGAAAATCCTACGAATGACACTCTAAGATTTTTTTCTGGCCCCAAATAAACACTTTGTAGGTTTGGTAATTTTTTTTATCATTCCTGACACATTGATGTATACTCAAAAAAAGTTTCATCAACATTGGTTGGTAAGAAAAATTTAATTTATTTTTCATCAGGATAAAATTTAGTTTTCTGCGGTCGAATAATAAAAATTGCAACAATAGAAAATCCTTTAAGAAGCTGTCAAATGTAAACTGTTAGAGATAGAGCAGAAGAATTTGGTATGATTTCTTAAATCAATGAATAGAACCTAGCCAAGTTTCATCAAAATCTGAGATGATGGGTGTCAAATACATGTTTTTGTGGTTGATTTGATTGTGGCCCAATGGCAAGAGGGTTATGTCCCGAAATACGCTTCATAATACTCCTACTAGGATGAAAAATTTCCTCTCGAATTATTGGCATATCCAGATTGTCATGGATTTCAGAGATACGAGATTACCATGGTGGTTTCAAAATAACTCGAAGAATGTGATTTTGGGTCTTCTGCATGCATTGTATAGTAGACTTGCTTGCAACGTCCCAAAGTTTGATGCCCAAATAGGTTTGAGGATTAAACAACAAACCAAAAGATTGTTTTTGAGGGACAGGGCAGATTGTCTACCCAAAGTAGGTTTTCGAAACAGCTGTTGATCAAATCTCTCTTGTTCTTGCCATGTTTTTCCAAATTAAGTAGAATCACACATTCGGACTGAGGCAAAATATCATTCCCAACTTAACTGTGGCGCATAACCCTTTATGAAGAGCAAAGGTAACGTGATGTGATTTGGATGCACTGGCTTTTATACGCCGCTTAACCAACCAGGCATTTGTAATGTCCAATTGTCGTTGCAATCCGTTGCCAGCTTCTTCAAAGGTAACTTTTTCTTTCCAATTTCTAGACTTATGTGCTTTTCGAAAGTAATGAGTTTCACTAAAACAATGGGAATATAACAAAGGATCTGTAACAAGGTTTAAACAGAGTATGCACTGAGTGGTCATTTGTTTTGCCAAAGCTAGTTTTGTTTTACACAGGACAAACTCAACAATGATCAAAACTTCTTTAAGATTATTAATTTTTGCCGTAAACAAATTGTGGTTTAACAGTGTTATATTGTAAACTACCTTTAGGACAAATGAAATGCAAACACTGACACTTGAATATAAATGAATTCAATCAATCACATCAAGGTCATATACTAGACTTACCTATTATTCTTGCACTTGAAATAAGTTGGATCACAAGTATGTATGTTAGGATCAGAACAAACAGGAGGTTCATCTTCGCTTTCGGGACAGTCGTTGGTGCCATCACACAACCAAGTGTCAGGAATACATCTTCCATTAGAACACTGTATCTGTCCTGGAGTACAAGTTCTATTCCCGCAGAATACACCTTCGTCCGAGTTATCTTCACAGTCATTGTCTCCATCGCATACCCAGACTGCGGGAATACATTTCTTTGAATTTGGACAGTGGAACTGGAACAAACACAATATATAAGGTCAAAATAATATCTCACAGTCGGTAAACATTGAGGAAATAATCTTTTGTAAAAGTTTTTAGCTAAAACGTCTATTGTTAAAATTTTACTGGAACAAATGTAATAATTTTGGTGACATTGATTACGCACACCATAAGGTTTTAAGCAGATTATGATTGAATAACAGATACAGTAGAATCTCATTAATAAGCCACTATATCGGACCACGGTGTGTCAAGTTACAAAAATCGCCAGATTATTGGAAAAAATAAACAATTGAAAACAAAACAGATTATATTATTGCACAATAAAACTGAATTTATTATGAGACCAAAAACAAACAAAACCTGAAAATAAAACAAACCTATACATAAAAATAAATCTTTGTTTCTTTGTCCACTATAGACTGAAAAACTATTTGACCGATTGCACTATAAATTTTACAGTTTATCCATATCATTGTCAGGAGGGTTTATACTTTAAAATTTCTAGAGTCTAAGTGCTTGAAATGGGGTTGCTACCCCTTTACAATAAATACAAATTAAACTAACTTCCTACAAGCTATAAAATTAAAATTATATGATATTATTTTTAAGGTACATACAAAACTACTTGCAATTTGATTACTTAAGTCAAAGGATGAAATGGAATAACCACCCTTAAAATTAAATAGTAATCCAAACACTTACTTTTCTATATTCTAACCGTTTAGTACAATATCGACGATCGGCCAGCATACATATTTGACTCTTGTACACCGACGTCAATATCGGTTTGTACTTAACTAAGTGAAAAACGATTCGTGGTATCGTAACATGTTTATGAGATTATATGTGTTAATGTTTTTTAATCTAATTTGTTATATCATTTATCTTTTAACTATTTAACTAAGTTTAATGTGCCAGTAAGAAGACGACACCTTAGTCGGCTAATCAACTTTATTTTGAATATGGATCAGATGATGACGACATACCGTCGAAACTGGTAATCCATCTGGAAACCAATTTGGATTGATTGACGGAGTATATACAAGGTAATTAACCTACTACATATTATTCAAATGCATTAGAACAAACATGTAATAAGATGTACACTCAAAAATATACATGTCGTGAAGTCTCAAGTACAGTATTAAATGACAGCGGTAAAAAAGTGTACATCCGTTTTTGCAAGGACAGGCAGATATATCAGCAGCATTTGTTTTTTCCATATATAAAATATACCAAAATTATGAAAAACAATCATTTTTTTTATTTACAACTTATGCATTTTTTTTAAAACACTCAAAAACCAAATTGTTAGACATCTTTTCTATACATTTTTATTTTTACTGTTTGATCTGATCTTGAAATTGAAAAATATAAAAAATTAACTTTTAAATAAAACTAATTGCAATACAAACTTAAAATGTAGATTAAAAGAAAAAATGTGTCTCTCAGTATTGCCAGAAGTATGATAATTATCGTATTTGTACTATAAATTGAGGTGTCAGTACGATATGCGATAGTAGGTTACTATCGCACGCCAAAAGTACGATAATTTTGCTTTGCTCCAATAATGTTGATAAATTTTAACCCACAGAGTAACCAAGTGCTTACTTTTACTTTATAGACAGATCTGTTAGTACTATTTAATATCTCTGTCTATCTCTTTTTTGTTCAAAGCTTTTACATCTGTATAGGCAATTTCGTTTCCGCTACATAACGTGCATTTCTTCTAGATGCCTCACTCCACTCTCTAGGTGCCAAACAAACAATAGAAAAAAGGTTCTAGCAGAAGCTACATAAAACAACGAATACCTATTCGACCCCATTTCCCGCCTTTTGCCAGTTTAGTTGTCAACTTTGCAGTTGTTCGTTCATTGTCAATTGTCACTGTGTTATGTGTTGCTAGACAAGTAAGTGTTTGAATGTATGTTTGTTTGTGCAAGGCGTAATATATATTTTTCAAAATGAGTTCAGTCGAGGAAAGACCTTCAACTAGTAAAAAAACATGGTTAAATTTGGCAATACACTTATTTGTGTATCAAATAATAAGCAAACGTATAATAACCTGAAAAAGAAAATACTCATGTATGTGAATTAAAGAAGATTTTGTAATTGTACGATATTTTTACTCTGAAATACGATAATTCTCGACCTCTGGTACGATATTTACTTGTACAAATCTGGCA